>VBVR01000970.1:0-37045 GCA_011638315.1 Tetramorium parvispinum | reverse complement strand
TTATTGATTTAAGGTTATTAACTACAGAAGCGTAAGTGGCTAAATGGCAACTAAAATATGACGTGATAAATGGATTCTTCGGCTACGCATCCTTATCACTGATCTAAAGCGGAATTATCAATGGACGTGCGCTACAAAGGTATCGACAGTGTAATCGTCTCCCGTTAACGGTTTCTAATAAGTGAGTCGTATAAAAAAAATAACAAAAGAGGCGTCTCACTAAAAGTTAAACGACTGGTTACCTACCGCGTGATAAATGATTATGCATGTACGATTAATGTATGCACTGTTCTACCGCGTGATCAGTAAACATTAAAAAAGGACCGTGTATAATTGCGAGTCGCTTAAAAACAATAACAAAAGTCGCGGTGTTCAATACAAAATTACGATGCGGATATAATTATTTAGACAAATTTCACTTAACATTTCACTTGAGACAACTTACTAAATATATACCACACACGTATTAATTTAATTGCTAATAAGCTTAATAATTATTTATTTATCAGTATCTAATCAGTGATTTCCTTGTCATGCTGAAGTTTTGCGATCACGATAATTTTTTTTTCATATATAAGTTAATTAATTTTAAAATATAAACATTGGATCGCGCAGTGTGTAAAAAAAATAGTTTAATATACATTTGCAAGTCAGTGGCCTGTCATTTTATGAAACGACAAACGCTTATCTTTGATAAGCTTGAAAATCCAGGAAATGTCAGTAGGCTCGATTTAGATCACCCGCTGCGCGATACTGACGGCAATGCCGTCATTTGGCCGAACCGTTTACGTTCGGTAGTGAATTAGAAATTAGTCGTTACGCATTTGCATACCGCACAGGTGGCCGGCCGGCCGGTTGCCGACTGTTTTCATGATAAAACGAGTTTTCGCGCGAGAAAAAGAGAGATTGTACGCGACGGCTCGGAAAACCAGAGCGCAATAAAGATTCATGAACTGTGTGCGTCGTGACATTAACAAATGTATCTAAACGAAAAAGCCACGTAAGTGGCGATCGAAAATATAAAGGATACCTGTCGACTAATAGTCGAGTATGATCGCCTACGCGACCTCTAAGAGACCGTTGCATGCCGCAATGGATCTCGCCGGCAACAAAAACAGGTGGAATAAAGCGACTGAAAATCCGCCACGCAACATTCGCAAGATTAGCGCGGCTAAGAAACCCGTACGTGCTTCACGGTGATTCAAATAGTGATTATATCGCGGTATCCGCGCCCGCCGAATCGGTTAAAGAAAGATTAAATGCCATTATTATACTAGTCCGAAAGGCTCGTGAAATCAGGGAAAGCTGATCGGTTAACGAAATTCCATCTGCAATGGCGGGTCCCGAATTCGCCCGCGGGACCACTGCGTCGCGAGCTACTCCCGACTCCGAGGGCACCCGCTCTACGCGGCCTCACGGCTCGCGGCTGCGAGCGGAACGGACGTAGCGCACAGTGAAGAACCCGCGGCGCGCAATCGGGGCCAGGTGTGGCGCACGGCGTGCGCTTGCAGAACGCGCTCTCGCGCGTACTCTACGCCGCGAGTCCGCCGACCGGCGCGGCGGACTCAACCCTATAAATAGATCCCGAGAGAGCTACCTGTACCACGCGCGCGCACCGGCAGTCCTGCACGCAGCGCAGCGCAGCGCAGTTGCGAGACGTGGTGCGGTGGCACCGTGCTGCGCGCCACATGCGGCGAGAGCGCACGCGGCGCGACCGCCGTCGCCGGTTAACTGTATAGCCACCGCGACGACGACGACGACGATGACGATGACGAGGACTGCGCACCGCAATTAACCAACCCGCTCTCGCTGGCTGTTAAACAATACGGCAGGAAGGGCTCCGGATAACCGCGACAGGGACAAGCCACGCCGCCTCGCGATCGAGTCGATCATCATTCAGATCGCATTCCCGCGCGATATCTCGCCCCGGGTTCGGTCGCATCTTCGACGACAGTCCGGGATTCATAACGGGTCTTCAGCGGATTAGATGCCTATCAGGAAGCAGACGCGATCGATTCAATATCGATCGGTATATCGTGTCATATCCGCTGCTCATAAATTATCCGTAATTCTAACGATTATGCCTGATTGATTAGGAGAGGAAACTACCTACATCGGAGTCCGTAATATCGAATGTGAAATGATATGAAAATAATAATCCAAGTGCGATGCTATAATCCCATACGATCTTGTCCGTAGCTGTGTAGGATAATACGCGTTACACATTTGTAAGTCGCTCACTTACACTTTGATCATTCGAACGTTAATTAATCTTTCAATTCGCTCGCCAATTTGATACTACTACAATACAGGCGTTAATCGCGGCTGCAGTGTTCACCGCACGTTTTACGCACACGCCGATTCAAGTCTACAAAGTTTTCCTGCGAGCATGACGTAAAGTAGAAACGTGATGACGCTTGCTCGATATTAAACTGCGATTGAAACGTGAAAGATTGACAGGCGCTAGAACGATCGGGTTTTTGAGACGGATCATTATACCCAAACCACATTCCGGTCGACAGAGACTAGAAGACATAACGGCGCGATAGATATAATAGCAAGGTAGAGTCTTCGGCGCGGTCGCCGAACCGGGTTGCGCGCGAAATACTTGTAGCGCGCGTGTAAGAGAGTACATAAAGAAAAAAAAAGCTGCTAATGCTAGCACGATCGTTATACAGACGGGGGAATGTTACTCGCAAATGATTGCGTCAATGGCCGCGCATTTTGCAACACCGTAAATTCTCAAATGCGCCTTGTACGCGCCGCATTAGAAGATAAAAACGGGTGGCCGGAGCTGTCTTATCCCCGTGATTGGATAAGTATTCATCGCGCGCCCCGCGCAAGTAATAGTCCTAAAAGTGGAAACCTAATTACACAGCGAGGTGGAGATGATAGTGTATTCCAGCTACCAATCGCACGACTTCTTCGCGAAGGTGAACGTTATCTCAATCGGATTGCGAGACGAGCGGAACGTGACGTGTTACGGATTCGCAGCGTCATCGGAGAATCGCGCGCGACGTGCGCGATTCGATCGAGATTTCCGCGGCAAAAAGCGCGGGTACGCGCATCGAAAATAGAAATCTCACTGCATCTACACAAGTATCGCGAGAAAGCCATCTGAGAAAGTCCGATCGATTCTGCTGCGTGCCCTGAATGTGATATATCTGAGATACGTAAATATACAAATAAATACATATGTACTAAAAAAAAAAAACTGAACAATGGAAAAACGTTATTTTACATTACAAAAGTAATTTCTCCATCGTACTCTATAAAAAAACTCAATATCCTTTAGAGTTGGCCCGATACGTATACCCGCATAGCCAGTTTAGTTATCTAATTATTTGTGTATTAACTTTTCTCAGATATCAGGGCGACATATAAATTATTAAATGATTAGATAGTTCCATTTGCGTTGCATTAACGTC
This sequence comes from Tetramorium parvispinum, assembly GCA_011638315.1. NCBI lineage: Eukaryota > Metazoa > Arthropoda > Insecta > Hymenoptera > Formicidae > Tetramorium > Tetramorium parvispinum. The sequence goes on along the minus strand of VBVR01000970.1, from coordinate 33,617 downwards.
GCTGTTGAATATTTTATTTGCGCTAATGGTGACAATCGCTTACGTTGCAACTCTGTGACTGCGTCGGACGCGTCGTCATTCCTGACGCGGAGGAACTATTGAAATTCTCGATCGAGCCACTTGCACTTGTGGATCTGCGCCCTCTCTTCCTCGTAGCGGAATGAGTTGTAGGCTTAGACATGGAATGACGGTAGGAAATTATGCGGATGTCCAGCTGGGATAATGGCGCCCGCGACAAACCATCGTCTCTCTCAAGCACGATTGGCTTGAGATTCCGCCGAGTCTACGCTGACGGATGTTATCTATGATCAATGTGTGAACATATTTACAACATTGACATTCTGGGATAAAAGATCGTCGAAAGATGTGTCGGGAATGAAGGCGGAATAGCGATTGAATGCTGACAATGCGATCAGCTAGACGATCCGACGAATTATGATTTGTTGAGGTAGAAAAAATCGGACGAGAAGTCCTCAAGTAATAGATTAATTCTTTCTTGGACCGCTATCGATGCACATATCGCTACTGTTGACAGATGACGTGCTATTATCGATTCTAATGACGGTTTCGCCTTTTATTACAAAGCAGCCCGAGATCGTCGTCGCCATTATCAACTGTCAACCCATGTTCTCCTAACTGCCAACGACTTTTGGCCGACTTTAACGAGTACCACCTGACGCCACAACTGCCCCTAAGAAGGCAGTTGTCTTCGGGTGAACGTACAGGGTAGCGGCAGTAGGTGAAAGACGCAAGGGTGGAAACACGGGGCAGATGCCGCTTATGTACGCGATTAGAAACGAATTTTTTCGAATAATGGGCCGAGGGAAGATGGACGGACGGGCCAGTTTGCATCAAGCACGAGCGCATCGTCGCCGATCTTATCCTTTTGATGTAAAGATATCGTCGTCGACGTTTCCTCGGGAACCAATGTCGTTGTCGTCGGGAATCAAACTGCCGTACTTTATACACGATTATTTATGTAGTTGATCCAATTAACGAGGATACGATTATGTGTAATAAGAAAAAATTTGATCGAGTCATCGTACAACTGGCGATTCCGGGACCAATTACATATTTGAAGATCAATCGCGGGACATTGTCGAAACATCGGAGCACCGGTTCGCGTGTCACTTTATCGACGAATCTTGGCGGATTAATTCATGGGCCGATTAATCAATGGATTACTCCGGTAAAAAGTGACACGCGTGCTCCTTTGTATCTTATCGTTGTAATAATCTGGATCGACGAAAGCGATACCTTCGGTAACGTCTAACAAGCAACGAACACGTAATGGAGAGGGGCACGTTTGCCGAGGAATTGGTAAACGGGAGTCCGATCATCTTAAAATTAATAGAGCTAATTTTGTTTGAATACGCTCTTAATATCGACGGTAATGCCGTCCATGTTTTACCGCTCTGACAAATAATTGCGACACGATGATGATCTCTAATTTAGTTGCAATTATATTGAACCTACGTGGCGCACGTATGCTCGGTACATACGTATATTTCATTGCGTGAGTGCGCGAATAGAATTCTAGAAAGAAAAGCAAGCGGACCGGAATGCGAAGTTTGCTGCCGACGGGGAATATTAGAAAGACCCATCATTTACTTCGCTTCCTGACATATACGTGCGATCAGGAAGATCACACCACGTCCTCAGAGCAGAAAAATTATCAAATAAGACTTTCCGAAATGTTATTATCCAATTGCATATAAATATGAGTTTCGCGTATTAACTGCCCGAAACAGGTCTTTTCCTCGATTTGAAATTAGGCATTCCAGCGGCAGTCGGAATAGGAAAAGTACGGCGCTGGAAACTCTTGGTGCGGTAATTTATAACGCTCCTATATATCCACCTATTTTAATTCTCTCAATCTCATCCCATACTTCCGCTCCCTGGTCGGCGTCTTCACACAATGAAAGCCGTCGGCTTCGCGGATCGTACTCCTCTCCGCTCGAAAATCATGCCCGTCACTTTTTGCGCTGGGCAACTCGCCAGTCATTAGCCACGCCGGCAGATCTATCATTATTGCGTACGAGCGTCTATCTGTAATTGGCGAATGTAAACACAGAGTGTAACCCGCTGCGCGTGTGTCGGTAGGTGGGATCTGCATATGTGTGCGTGTGGTTTACATACTGGTGACCACAGAATGTACCTCATTTACGATTTTCGAAAAGAGGATACACGTATACTTTTTCATGGTACATGATAAAGTCAATTTATTATACGTTTCGAATTTAATTAGCTTAAAGTATCATCATAGTTTGCATTGATTAGAAACTAAAAATGAAAATTAAGCAAATAAAAAAAGATTATTACTGTTAAGTTACCAAGCAATTTAAACGAGAAAGATGAAGAAGAGAATGCACATACATATATTCTAAATCTTTAAAAATCGTCCGATACGCTTGATTTCTGTTCAATGCGCGTTTCTACTTCGCGTTTATAAAACTTAATATTATTCCGGGAAGAGATATAACAAAATGCGCGTTATTTCTTAACATGTTCTTCCATTTATCACTGAAAGCAAGGGCCACTTTTCCGCAGCAATAAAGTAATCTTTCTCTTAAATCCATATATATTCAATATGCGCGGGATATCTCGTCCTTGAAGAAATCTAACTGATGCAACAAGACAGATTGGCCGAACGATCTGTGCCGCGCGACAGTTTTACGCAATCCACCGAGTCGCGATAAATCATCACCGTCGGTGATAACGACGGTACTCTATCGTAGCGTCAATGGGAAGAGTTACTTAGTGCGAGTCCAGCTTATCTGGCGAGTCTCACCTGAATATGAATAGCCTCGTCGTTGTCGTGGTCGTCGTCGTTGTCGTCGTGTTCGTGGTTCGTCTTCGCCGTCTGGTTATATCCCTCAGTTATCTCCTCACCGGGCGTCGAAGTCTCTCGAAATTGCGCTCACTGAACACCCCGCGGTGGCTCACTTCACCATTCGGGTGGCCCGTTGCACTGTTCACAGCGGTCTCTCATACCCGCACATGTGTAAATTGTCACAGCACCACCTGACGCGAATCCCTTTCCCGACGACCTTGCTGACTCGCGACTGCGAATTAGTTTCTCGAGAGAAATTTCAAAGTGGTCAACACCGAAATCCTCGAGTAATTCTCAAACGATTCCCGATGATCTTGAAGAGAACCTTAGAATTCCGATGGAATCATCGTCACCCTGATAACGTTGTAGCTCGATGCAGCTGGGCGACGTGGTCAATCACCGTGGATCAGGTGTCCATTAAGAATACCCGGCTCGTTGGTCACCGTTGCCGTGCGAAACCTTCCGGATCGCTGATCCCGCTGATCGCGTGGCTGGACGCGTGTTGCTCGCGAGTGGGGGTGGCGATGTGTCGTCTTGGTGAGAGAGGCCAAGTCACGAGTTTACGGTGTATCGGCTGTGATTTTTGATGGCGATTGGCAATCGGTTTAGTCGTGATTGGTCGTGAGTCGGGAATGCGCACGACGTCATGGATCGTAGACTTTTCTCATCGAAATCGATTTCTGTTTTCGTCGCTTTTTTCCATAAACTCGTTCTGATCGGATTGGTATACCTCGAGGATAGAGTCCTGCGATCTACCTTGGATTTTCCATCGTCGAAGCGAAGTGTCTTCTTTGGACTTTAGAAAATTCCAGGAAACATCATCCTCTACACGAATCGTTGAAGAATACACCCCGAACAGTGGCAAGACGCGTTCAGATCTACCAGACAGATCCGAGCCAAGTCACGACCCGATTGTCGACGACGTGACAAAAGAGACAGTCAGGCCCCTTTTGCAAATCTGTCGCGAGGATACCGAAAAGACAGGACACTTTCGCCTGCGCAAGATCTCCCCGCGCGAAAGTCCAAAATTTCGTCGCGGTCGATGGATGACGCGGCGCGCCGATGCGTGGTGGAGGGCGAGTTGCCGGGGGTCTCACGCGTTCCAAGTTGGGCCCGCGCGCGTAACGTCGTACCGGTCTTAACGTCGTCGTGTCTACGATCGTCGTTCTACCTCGTGGAGCGTGCAGCAGGAGGCGTGCTGTCCCGGACTGGACTAGCCTGGGCCCCTGGAGTAGAGAGGGCCGGTCGCGCTTCACCTCCGCTTCGCCGACCTCCCTCCACTATGCGCTGCGTCGCTTTAGGTGCCCCTCTCTCTCTCTTTCTGTCGGCCTAGCACGGGGCCCTCTCCCTCTCACCCGGGGCCTTCGTGTGCCGTGGCGGAACGCCGCTGCTTACCTGTCTCTCCCTCTCCCTTATGCCGCGACCTCTCGCGATATCAGTGGGCCGTGAGCAAGAGAGACAAAAAGAGAGCGAAGAGAAGGAAGGAAAGAGAGAAACATAGTAAGAGACGTTTAGTGCGGGGAACGGAGGAAGTGGGAGAGAGAGAGAAAGGAGAAGGACGGAGAAAGAGAGAGGTACGATGAAAAAGAGAGGCCCCTCTCTTTTCCCTTTCCTAGTCTTCTACCGCACACTCGTACCACAACACCCCCATCGAGATACGACAAGAGGATCCTTCCCGTCCTGATGATTTTAGGAATCAAAGGAGTTTGCTAAAAAGAATTTATAAAGGTTCGATAAAGATTAGAAGATAAAGAAAGAAGTCGAAATTAATCACGTCATTTGCTAAGAAAGCTGGTAAATGCAAAAAATACTTTATGTATGGTGTTTATGTATTATTTTAAAACACAGGACTAACAGCTGCTACAGCAATAAAAATTATTATTTGAAACATGTCGCTTTATGATCAAGTTGAGTTCATTTCTTGCTCGTTACAGGTAAACGAATAAGTTGGACGAAAGAAACATTACACGTTATTTGTCACGATATTGCGTTAGGCAAAGCTATGACAAATTAACAACAATGCTATTAGGGTACTGATTTTTTGCGGTTGCATTCTATAAGGCGAGAACAGTGCACGCATACTGCGCTAGAAAAGATAAAATAGCTATTTAAAGTCGTATCCACAATGCGAATCGACGTACTTAATGTGCCATGTTTCCTCGACTTCTAACAGCCATCGGAACATTTATAACGTTAGAGTGGTTTGAGCATTGAGGTCAATGATGGGTGAAATTAAAACATCGATCATCTCTCGAAAATATGATAAGTTAGAAATATCGATCCACGTCGAATATCTTCTCGGAACTTATCAGAAATAATTTGACTTCTTTTCTCTTTTTCCCCAAGACGTTTTACCGCGTCGTTGAACAATATTAATTGACGAAAGAAATAAAAATCGGTAATTATTACTCGCGAAATACATTTGATTATTTCTTATAATTACTATCGTTGCTATATCTGATCCCGGGACCACTATCAAACGAAAACGACAGAGTAGTAGTCGTTTATTGAGCCTGCTTGTGACTAAATTGCGCTGCGTAGGTATCGAAAGCGGCGGATGAGAGGTTTCGTCAAAGAAAATCAAGACGCTCGGTAAATAAGTCGCGGTTCAATCGTCGTTTAAGGAGAAAGCGTTTCGATCCACCAAAGAAGAACGTTCTATTCCAGATACCATTTAACTTCGGCCACAGTTAAATAACAGAAAGCGGCAGGAATTTTTCTCCGTCGCTTATCTGCGCGAGGATCTACGGAGGTCAGATAAACTTATGATCTCATCCGCGTCGCTGATGTACGTACACGTCGGTATTCCGTCAGTATACCGTCCGTACATCGTCAATGACGACAGAACGGAAGACGGCTTAATGATCGCCCGTTTAATTACGGCGCGCATCACCGCCAATCAAATCCCGCCGAAAAAAGTCCGTCGTGGCGATCGCGCGGCGGGATCCACGAAGTTCACACCGTCACCGTTATGGGCGGAACCGAGAGAGCCGGAACCACGCTTCCTGCACAGAACAAAACTTTCCTCCCGCCCTCCCGCCATCGCCGCCGCAGCCGCCGCCGCCGTCGGCTAAATTGAACTTTGGACAAAGTTTGCTGCATGCAGCGCTCATATTATGCCGTCGGCTAACTACGAATCAACGCTCGTTCCTCTAACATCGAATCGCGCGCGTGGGCGTGTGAAACTGAAACGAATTAAATTCGGTGCACGGCTGACTCCGAAATCGTTAGAAGTCGAGCAAGACGCTAATCATGGACGCAATATTCCCAGCAGCTATCGATGGATGATGCTATTCGATTATCTAATATGGCATTAATATATTTGGCTCTTTTGCATTTAACTCCACTGAAATAAAATTCTGGTTAAAAACGGACAAATCAGAAAATCTTGTAGTAATAATGACCAGAATTCCTATTATAATAACCAGAATATTTGATCACGCCCCACAAGATTTTTCTGATTAATCCGTTTTTAACTAGAATTTTCTTTCAATGTCGTTGCTGGAAGAAAGTTGGATAGAAAAAGTATAAATAATTAAAGAGAATTTGTTATTCGCAAAAATATTTCATAGCCGGTTTATATCGACTCGAGGATGAACTTACGCCTTCGCGCCGCGCAATTAGACGTAATTCGCGACGTTCCGAAAAAGGCTGCCGTAATGAAGATGAAGTCACACGTGCGCGCAACCTGTTGAGCTCGCTGCTTCAACGGTCACGCCGTAAAAAAAACAACGCGCAACACCTCACTGCGTCCGCTTTAGTCGAATAGTTATGCACCCCTTGCGCTACCCCTGCGCTGCGCCCACCGTCTGCAACAGTTCTAATGCCCGCGTGTTCTACGGGCGTTCGTTGCACTTGCTGAAACAGCTGTGGCACCTGTGCCCGTCAGTAAGGTGCAACGTTCCCTCGCGCACATCCTTGCCGTGCGGCCAGTTCATCAACTTTCCATCGTTCGACCCCATAATATTCGCCAGACTAGATCGCTCGACCCGGCTTAATGATATCTCGATCTTGATACTCGCTTCCCTCGTTCGCCCGTTCTTCCTTCCTTCTCTCGCGGCATTTGCCGGCCGACGGCAAACGACGGCACCACGGCGCGCAAGTGGAATGCGCTGGAAGTTGTATATCTCGTGCTTATACACCGGAATATTAATAATAACAATGATAACGCGAATTTTAGTGTTTCGTTCAAATAATCTTCGTAGTTTATAGCGTCAGTGTCGTAGAATTAAAAAAAAGTATATGTCTTAAAATGCGCATCTATGTTCATGTAGCATTTCTAACAGCTGATAAAGAGATCGGTATAGATTTGTATTTCCGCGCACACCCTGTTCTCGCGCAGCTTTCGATACAAAACGATATTCGGTTCGTCAGTTCGTCAGTGCTATGCGTCGCGAGCTCAAGGATACAAGTCAACGAACTCGAAGGCTACCAAAAAGGAGCAAATGAGAAATCGTCTAGCCCGCTGGGCGGCCAGGGAAAAAGCGCGGGAAGCACATGGCCCGAAATAGAGAGCGGCCGGAGCGAGCGAACGGTGATCAGCTGGTGCTCTGCCCCGACGGATCCCGAAAAACGCGTACGTTCCGACCGTTAAACGCCCTTCACCTTTCGCGGAGGCGCGCACATGGCCCCTAGGCTCCCGAGTCTAAGGGCAGGGTGGCGCGCCGCTCCTCCGAAGACACGCACGCGGCGCGCCTCGCCTCGCCTCGCCTCGCCGCCCGGTATTCGCATTAATGGTATACATTATTATCGCGCGGCGTTCTTCTGGGGATGGTATACGGTAACGGCCGTGCGTCAACGGTCCCGGGCACCTGACGCCTTATAACGAGTCGGAGCCCCTTCTTCATAGGGCCGGGCCCCTTTCTTCCCTTTTCGTCACTATCGCAAGGCGAGCTTCTCGTTTCGACTGCAAGTCCGGTAGCCGCGACCTTCTTGCACGCGCGCCCGTCCGCCACGATAGCGGGCATACGAAATGGGTGGATGTGGCACGAGCGTCAGGTCGTGGCCGGACGCGACTCGGAGATGTTCGATAGGGTAATTAGACCGACCCGAAATTCTCGGTTGATCTACATGAAAGAGAAAGAAGGAGAGAGAGAGAGAGAGAGAGCCTCGCGCGGTTCAAAATTATTTAATTAGTACATCAACGCGGACGTATAATCAATTTCTTCGGGAAGGGAGGGATGAATATGTTTTATATATTAATAATCGACACATGCCTTCCGAGAGGTAAATATTAAAATTACCGGATCTCCGTTATTTTGTGGAGGAAACATCTTTCAAGCAGTCAGGCATATCATTAATAACGATGCAAATTATGAATGAATGATGATCTGAAAACTAATTAACTCGTACACGTTGCGATATTAAAAATAAGGCCATCAAATCGCTAGAAAAGGGTAGCAGGAGGTTCAAGTGAATCGACCATCAGACTCGCGTTACTCGCGGTCAGTAACCGATTCACAGATAAATGATAGAAAAATTGAGAGATCGGTTCTCATAGCTGACCACGACATGCACAACCCCGAAGCGAGGAGCTCGCGTGAATTGGTACCTGAACCTGACCGCGAAACCCTCCGTCGAGGTGAGAAGCCGCTGGCGCGGATTAACCGCCGCATCAACGTATACTTTGATCGCGCAAGATAACGCGCCCAGGGTGCGTGCAACGGAAGATAAACGTAAATAAAGACTTTAAGGCCGCGACCGTACACCCACGATTTAATGAGAAATTGCGTTCGTTCTGCGTATCTGTCGATTATGCGGTATGCGCGTCGATGAGATAAGGGCGGTAACACCCGAGCCGTCTTATTTTTTTTTCGCCGACATTAAGAAGGGAGCGGTACGTGGGCAGGGTGCCTCCTCGAGTCCCGATCGACAGCTCGCCCGCGGCACTGGGCGACACGGGAGATGCACGGAGCACGACTCGAGAAATAGAAAATAGAGAAGCGCGGTGTGCTACGCGACGAGCGGGAGTGAAAGCAGGCTCTTTCGTTCGCCACGGGCTAGTTGCGCAGTCGGATAAATAAACAATATCGTTGTTCGACAGTTCATTACCATGAGGTAAAATTCAAATCTTGGAAAGACAAGAACGTTTTCTTCTTACGCGTAATTTAGAGATCTCTTGGTGAAGATCGGATATGAAACACGAAAGAGCTTATTTTTCTTTGAACATTAGGTATTATCTCGTTATTAGGCGGAACGTTGAACGTTGCGTATAAATAGCATCGAGATATTTCTCGAGATATTAGAAAACGCAGGAGAAGCTGTCGGATGATAAAGCGATATAGCGCGGCGCGATGGCTGATAACGATGTGCCACTTTCGCCCGTCAAAGGTGTTTCGAAAATGGATTCTCATCGATCAAGCATATATACGCGTAGATTCGTATCGCTTGGAAAAACAATTCCTGAACGACCGAATGGCGATGCAATCGTAGGTCGGCGAATTCACCAGCCAGCAGCAGGTGCAACTTTCTTCCGACTACCGGACGTAAGGGTAGGTAATGTCTTTTCTGTCTGTTCCGCTTCCTACCGCCCCGCGAGCGGCTCCTTTATTTTTACTCGTCACGCTCGTTTCAACGGGGAATTTATTATAGCCGTGCAAAATGCACCACGAGACACATTATTATTGATATGAACCTCGATGTATTATGCATACACGGCGCGACGTTCGCACGTGAATCGCAGCGACGAATTTTATTCATCGCGAGAGAGAGAGAGAGAGAGAGGGAGCCAGCTTTACAGAATGTTAAAATGCGACGTCTAAATTAAGTTTGTTCACGTGGTTTTGAATTAACCGGCACTATAATTTAACGTAATGGCATTATAATTTACACGAGTTTTCATCGATGGCCATCAAGATGCTATTTATCGTCTCAGTACCTTAATTCGCCCGTTTCGGCAGCGGATTACGCAGTCTCCAGCCGTGTTCTATCTTTATGCCGCCGGTGAATGTAATGAGAAAATAACGTAAAATTACACACCACGTCCGAGCGTGTATTTATTGATCATCGGCTCCGCCACCATCTCATTCGATTTCCGATTCGAAACGCTCGGTAGGACGTCAACGAAGTTGAAGTCACCCACGTGGAGTATTTTTAAATTCTCACATCGCATTATTGGACAACACATACGCGTAGTTTCTCATTTTATTATGTTCCGATAATTACGGCACGTAAATGTCAAGTCAAGCGTTAAGAAGATAAAGACACTGCTTTTCTGACGATTCGAGGGAAACGAGGGGAATAAACGATACTCATAATTTTACGGTAAGCCCCACCGTCACATTATTTATCAACGTATCGTCTCAAGCATCATCGTGAATGGTAGCGGGCTACCAACTTGCATAAAATATCGTTGGATATAAAGACGTTGTTAAGCTCTTAGTGGATACTCAACCGGTCTCTCAATTTAATGCTTTACCCAAACACTCAAGAGAGAGAAACCTTCTCGCGCCTCGGGCTACATTTATAGTGGACTCGAGCGAGTGCTAGGAGCGGCGTACGATGCGACATAAATGCATGTCTTACGTTTTACGTCTTCATGAAATCACCTTCGAGCGATGTACTCGCCTTCTTATGTGAACGGCATAGCGTATCGTCATCAGAGATGAGTACAATTCACTTCCTTGCCAAACGTACTCTCGACTATTTTACCTTTGATGTGATCTTACATTCAGATATGCATTATCCACCGCGTCCATGAATTTAAAATATCCATCTATGATCATATCTGTGGATAAATTTATAAGCGTCATTGGTAATTTTCTGCATTTCATCGTTATCCAACACTAAAATTAGACTGCCGGAAGATTGAATAAACATTGCTGTTTGCTTCATAATCCATCGAAATATAATATATGTAAAGTCTTTGTGACTTTCCGCGAGATCGGAGGGAACGACCATGCAAATACCCCATCAGCATTGGGACAGGTGTTACTTTGCGAACCCCGAAGGCACGCGTCGCAGGTCGTTATACCCGTCTCTAGTCGCAGAGCAAGCCGGCGGACGCGCGACGGACGTAGCGGTGGAAGCTGAAGCGGCCGACGAGCTTGTTTGTCGCGTGGCTGGCAGCGGTCCGAACGCGGCCGGACGCGGCCGATAGGCACTCTCTCGGTCGCGGAGTTCGCGACCCGACGGATCCGGCCGGTGACCGCCGCCGGGACTCTTCGTCCCGTGGTCCCCTCGTTGCCGCCGCCGCCGTCGCCGCCGTCGCCACAGAGGGGGCCTGGCGGCTTAGGTCGATGGGCGCGGAGAAAGAGGCGAGGGCTTTGCCGCGCGGCGCAGGCACGACACGGAGGGAGAGAGAAGAGACCCCCGGAGGGGCCAGAGAGCAGCAGCGGACACGGCCGCGGGTGATTACATCGCCTGTCGGCGCGGAACTGTCTCCTCCTACCCGCGGCGCCCACCGTGCTCCGATTGGCCGGGCTCCCTGCCGAGGAAACGTACCGGCTTCTCGCCGCGGCTTCTCTTTCGTTTCAACTCACCTCCGGACCTCTCTCAGCACTCTCTCGTCAGTCCTCCGTCTCTCTCGCTCCCTGTCGTTCCTCCCAATTGTACGTCGTTCCCGCCGCGACATGATGCGTGCGTCATTGTCTAGCACCCGGCACGCCGGCTCTTCATCCCCGTCCGTCCCGTAGGTCTCATTTAGCAGTCCTTCGCCGTTCGACGTGTCCCATCCTTGTTTCCGTTTTGTCCTTTTACGCACTTCCCTGTCCCTCTTTCGGAGAGGTCTTCGTCGGTTACCCGCCTTCGTTCGGGCTCTTAAACGGCCACGAGCGAAGGCCCTGCCCGAAAGGCGACCATTCCTTTGCGTATCCCCACCCGGCTTGTCTATCGCGATCAAGAAATGGAAGTGGACGACATAATTATCGAAGAAATAGATTTAGTAGAAGGAACATGTTCAGAACGCGCGCGCGCGCGCGCGCGCTCATGCCGGAAGAAGAGGAGACGCATGGTAATGTACCTTTCGTACTACATAGCGGAGCACACAACGTGTTAGAACGGAGACTATCTAGTAAAAGCTGTAGGAAGCTAAGACCCAATCTTTCATTTATTTAAATATCACATTTTACGATCTCATCAGGTCGAGTTTATGACATGATAGGGTGGTAATGTAAACAGGTAGGAAACATTAAGATCACAGTTTCAAGCAGCGATTTGTTCGTTTCAATCAAAGTGATAATACTAGCGGAACGCTGATGGATAACTGTTATTCGATCCTCCGTAAAATGCATGACAAGAAGATATGTAAATTCAGAGCAAACGAGGATGACACGTAGCATCATGATCGAGGCTAGAATTTGATTCCTCGATCATCGTCTGCACGCGACAGGTGTGTAATATGCAGCCGATGATCGGCAGATCGCCGTTAGTCGGTCTTATGAACGATGTGGGTGATTAGGCGGGGCGATCAATGCATATCATATGACGTATGATGGCAGATCGAACATGACTTTTTAGGAAATTTTTCCGCACGCCTTTGGAGTATCATCGACTCTGCAGGCGACGATATAATTCAAGCGATAACGTTGTCACCAGCAGTATATTCTGCCTCTAAGAAATGCCAAATTTGCATAACTCATCTGCAGATCGCCACGTCGCGATATCTCGCAACGTTGCTGGAATAATAATGTCGCAACTTAGGATCGAATTGAATTAACTGGCTGTCGCAGTTTTCGACGAAACTGACTTTAATTATTTAAATAACACAAATTAATAACGAAATCCCCGTTCTACACTGAAAAAAAAATTCTGGTTAAAAACGGACGAATCAGAAAATGTTGTAGGTTTTTTCAATTATTCTGGTTATTATAATAGAACTCAATACTTTATAACTATAATAATTCCTATTATAATAACCAGAATATTTGATTAATCCTACAAGATTTTTTTGATTCCTCCGTTTTTAACCAGAATTTTTTTCAGTGTATGTACAAAAAAAGAAAAATTAATCAAAATTAACCGAAAATTATGTTTGCACGATTTTCACAATTCTTGAGAAGCAATTTTCGACGTTACACTGCACACATCTGCCGAAATTTATTCACGAATACGACGTCAAGAAAAAAACCACAAAATCATATTTTTAAATGGCATATGCTCGCGTGCGGTTTTTAAAGAGATTCGTGAGTTTCTATGTAATTATGTTGAGCCAACGCGCGCGCATTTGCACACTCGCATTCATAAGTACGTACGCGCGCGAATTTATCGAGTCTGCATCGCGATTCTTTGCCGGTGATTCCGCGCGCGGGCAAAAAGAATTTCACTCCTGTAACGAAGTGAAAATAGCGCGGACGCGGACAGAGCGCGCGGGCGGGCTTCCATTTATGTATAAATAATAGACCGCCATCATCCCACTTTCGTTTCAGGCGGAAGCCAAGCCGAGGTCTGTGATACATGCGAGATTCAATGCGCAGCGCCAGGGCAGTGGCGTTCTTTTCTAAGCTATTTCGACGTCACTTCAACATCGCCGCACGAGTTATTACGCGATGCCCGGCATCGCATCATAATCGCATTATGCAGCGCTCGCCTAGCGCGCGTTCAGCTTTATGCAACTGCAAAATGTGCGAGCGTGAGACTCGGCGTCAACGTACATGTGTACATCATACATTTTAAAAGTTTCTTGCGGTGAAATTTTTAACTTTCCCGTCCGGTTTAGCGAGAATTCAATCAATTCGATCAATTACTGCTCTCATTCGTAAATGCAGGTGACGTTTAAGGCGGCGGTTTCACAGATTCTCATCACGCCTCTCCTTTCATCGAGCCGAACGATCTATTAGAATGTCTCAATCACTTCAGAGTATTACCATGGATGTTTTCATTGATTTCGTCGAGCGTTAAACGTTTCCCTGGTCAAGTAACCGTGACACAGCATGCTCATCCACCAGGTCGACGATGGCAAATGCCGCGAAGCGCGATTCTCTTACCCGCGGCGATCCCTTTCGTGGTGATCCAGATCGAACGACTCTCCCACGACGGCAGAGGATTCACGTCGTAGCGAGAGATCGTAATGCCCAATAACGGACAATGACCGCGACAAACTAATAAACAACAGCGCAAAACCGATCATTATCGTTCTACCGAGAAATTGACAGTCGGAACGATCCGCGTCTTCTTTTACTCTCTTTCGAAAAAGAGAAAGAGAGAGAGATTACATAAAGAGTCGATCGAGCGAAATCGAGCTGAGTAACGGTGCCGTGACTCTTATTAATAATAGTCGAAGCGTCGTAAATAAGTTTCGCACGGTGCGCGACGCTAATTTACCGATGTCAGACACCGATAAATAATTTTACAGTATGCGTATACCTCGGATTAGCATCGTCTAGTGCATAATTTGTATCATATCCCAAAACGATAAATAATCACAGTGTAACATGGATTAACAGTATAGATAAGATTAATTAAATTAAAACATATTCTTCTTTGTATGACAATTATAAAAATCGTTCGATCTGAAACTATTCAAATATTACTTCAAGTACGAATAAATCTACAAATAGTTACTATTTCAATATATTTTTTATTAAATAGGCGAGAAGTATTCATAAAACTGTCCAACAATTTATCATATTTTTTTGTTATAACAAAACGCCTTGAGAAGTTTTCCACCACGGGAAAGATTTATTCCGTTATAAAGTGTTCTCTCATCCACTCTAATAAAAATTCTTACTTTATTCTAAATACTTAAAAAAAAAAACACTTTAAAACCGGTTTGATTCCAGAATATGCTGGATATTAAACATGTCACAGATAACACGCGTTGATATAGGGATCAAAGATACATATCATGAATCGAGAATAAGTTTCGCCACCGATAAGATCCTCGAAGTCAATTCGAGTTCGGAGCATGGATGATCGACCACAGGTGTCAAGATGATACGTAAATAAAGGAATCGATAGCCCCCGTCTTTCGAAAGGCCATCCCTTTCGTTGGCACAAAACACCTGAAAAGCGTGGCACCTGGTCACACCTGTCTTACGTCGCGCTTCGCTTCGGAAGCAGCGCCGCTTACAGTTTCGTAGGCAGAAAATGTGAAGCCACCAGGGGTTGCGATTGCCGGACCGTGACGGAGAAATTCTCTCGACCGGTGTTATATTTCTACGTAAACGTCGGCGGCCCGGCGCTCCGTGATTTCATTCCGTCGAGTAGAACACCATTCGTGCTCGGGCGGATTTTGATGCGAGCCGACCGATCATCGCATCATGACATTGTCTCTATCGCGATCGAGTGTTACGTCACACTTTTTCCACATCGACATTTATTTGCGTCAATTTAACTTTATTCTTAAATATATAATCTTGTATACTAAAAAAAATTCTGGTTAAAAACGGATGAATCAGAAAAATTTTGTAGGCGTGATCAAATATTCTGGTTATTATAAAGTTTATTATATTATATGTTATATTATAAAGTATTGAATTCTATTATAATAACCAGAATTTTTTATCACGCCTACAAGATTTTCCGATTCGTCCGTTTTTAACCAGAATTTCTTTCAGTATATAATAAATTATATTTGAGGAATTATATGCGTGAATTAATTATAATTAACTATAACCAAGTGTTACTTAATCATTTTGTTTCGTCTATTTCAATCATCCGTATACACATAATTTTGTGACTGTATCGCGGTTTACAACTAAACAACACTATCGACCTGATCAGAGTCGATACTTTTTTTCTTCATGGAGCACGACACAAATTTGATTCGATCGTTTCAGACACAAACCGCAGTGGCCGAGAGTGTTTCTCCTTTGATCGCCGTCCTAATTGCCGCTTACAATTTACCGTGGCGCTTTTTTGTCGAGTTCGATTAGGAAAGTATAAACGGAGAATCGATTCCGCGGCCGATTTTCGAAACACCTGCTAAGCCACCAGCTTTGTATATCGTCCCTTGCGTCGCTTGTTGGCGTGTTTTCTTTTTTTTTTTTTATTAAAGAATTCATAGTGACAGTTCTGAATTCATTAACGGAAACTTTTTAAACAGAGGATAGCCTTCGAAAGAAAATTTCTCAACAATGTCATTATTATAATTCCAACTGTTCGTTTTGTCTGTCAAAAAAAGATTTTACAAAATGTGGAGAGAAAGAGAGAGAGAGAGAGAGAGAAAGAGAGAGAAAATTGTGTTCTGTTAGTCAGTACTTTGTTATTCAATAGGCAAACAGAGGGTTAAACTATCATGTCGTGACGGCACGGCAAGCTAGTAGCGAGAAATCACAGAACTGTGAAGTCGACAAGAGCGAGAACCGGAGGGCAGAGGCGCGATTCCTTCGCGAGAGCCCGCGAGAGTGGCAGCCGGCCGCGGGTGTCCGCGCGTAATCGTAATGAGAGCGGCGAGCGCGAACGCGCGACGCGGTAATCGTTAGAGGATGATTACGCAATTTGCATCGGGGCAATTTGCATCGGGAGATCGTTCCGCCGCTGGCAAGGCAGCGGGGATAACGGGACGACGAGGACGCGCGATGTCGCCGCGGGTCATGCCTATGCTAATGACACATCTAACCGGTACTTCAGGCCCATTCATAAGATGAGCATCTCTCCTGAATGAGCGCCGCCGGCATTGGAAAAAAAAATGCATCGGCGGCGACGAGGGCGATTGGTGCACGCGCGCGCTTTATTGACACCGACGCTTTATGATCCCAGCCATTTAGCGACAGATGATTATCATCGTCAGTTACCTGCCTGTCTATCGCTAAAAATCGAATGCCGATCCGCATCGTGCGCACCTATCAATATCTCGGCGTGTATACGAGCTCCTATTCGATTTCACGCGTGCGTGCCGCACATCGC
This sequence comes from Tetramorium parvispinum, assembly GCA_011638315.1. Classification (NCBI taxonomy): domain Eukaryota; kingdom Metazoa; phylum Arthropoda; class Insecta; order Hymenoptera; family Formicidae; genus Tetramorium; species Tetramorium parvispinum. Next base: position 16,999 of record VBVR01000970.1, on the reverse strand, counting down.
TTTAGAATCTTCGACCGCAACGTATGTATTAGCCGGGTATAGAAGGTAAACTGAAGAAATTCTTTTTTTCATCTTGTAGTCGTATAAAAATTTACCGGTATGTCTACATGAAGGTCTAGCTCGTTTGTCTAAATTTGCAAAATAATTCTTTCAATTCTTTTTAAAATCAATCAGAGAATTACTAATCGAATTACAATAGAAAGAGGGCTGTGAGCCAAGTTAGGTTTTCATGCTAAATTTAATTGTCATACATTTAAAAAAGAAAAATAAATATCATAATTAGATCCTATCCTTTTCAGTTCCTCCTCTCGTCTTGTTGGCGCACGTTTCGACACGTTCGAAGACGTCGGCACAGTAGATCGAAAGTTTATAAGAGAGGCAGAGTTGCACGAATAAAAAGATTTAGGTGAAGGAGGAGAGAAAGAGGGTTAGTCTGATCAAGTCACGATTCGCGGAGGACCGAAATGTGATTCAGACGTGAGCACTCATTACAGAAATATCACTCGCCGCACGGCTACTACATCGCGGCTACGAGGTGTAAGATCGCGGAGGGAGATGAGAGTTCAGTGTATAGCCCGCTGGTGTATTATTTACACGTGTAGAAGAGGCAGCCTTGCGGTCGCGTGGATTCCCTCCCCGGTATTGATAATCGGCGGCGGGCACCACGAAGAGGAACGGGATAGATTAAATTGGGACAGGTAGCTGTGAAGTGAACTGAAGAGTATCGGAGTCACGTGCAGCCTCGGCGCGACCGGAAACACGCTATAAAGAGGCGAGCCTCGGGACCAGACTGCCGACAGAATCTGCAATCTCTGCTTGGAGAGAGAGAGAGAGAAAGGGTTTCGCTTAGAATGCGCTATTATCAAAAACGTTTCGTTTCGTAAAATTATTTATCTTACAAGAGAAAGAAAGAGAGAAATTTCGCATTGAGTTTATAAATTTATATTATCGTGAAGCATTTGTGATGTGGATATCGCTAAAGGGGAAAAAACTTTTATTACGCTCAATCTTGACGGTATCTTGATAAATTAAAACTGAGATTAAAACTGTAAGACGTCCGAAGAAAGCTAGATTGAAATGAGGAACCTTTCCCGTAGGATGGAGAGTGGTTCGCGCTCAATAAGTTATTTATTAGTAAATTATCGGAAATTATATCAACCTGTCAGTGCGATCGTGAGTGTGCTAAAGGGAGCAAGTCGAACGAAAACTGGATCTAATCCTGTTTGACAGTGTACAAGTTGCCAAACCACCTCTGATCGCCTTTGGTAGAGAATATTTAAAACGTATAAATAACATCCGCTTTAGTATAGCTTATATTTCTTATCATTATGTAGCTCCAAAGGATTTCAAATTTAATAACATCGTTAATAATGTTATCGGGAAAAAATCGCCGATCGATAAAACATTATCGATCGGCATTTGCACTATTTCTGTTCTGTTTCTATATATATCGATGCATTTTATATAACTTTATTTATAACTTTATTTAGCTTAATTATTTAATTTAATTAGATCGCGATAGAAAGATACATATTTATGAATTATTTAAATCTCGAAAATTTTGATCAATTATTGGCTACATGATAACGGTACGAAATCAGATTTCTACCCGAACTGCAAATCACATGCCGCATACATGTAAATCACACCACGCAAATAAGAATCCAAATAAACATTTTATATCTTGCGGGTAATCTGACATTTCCGCATGGCTGTTTCTCGCGTAACGATGCACGAGGCTGCGCTACGCAATGGAATAAAAGTAAAGTATCATGCCAGTATATAATCGTTCGCAGGCATCCTAGAGACTTCCTATCTCTATCTCTTGTTGCAGCGACGACGACGCCGCCGTCGCCGCTAATACAACGAGCGTCCTCGACGCAATTTGTCAGCTACCGTATCTTTGCATATGCATAGGCGGATACTAGGAACGCGCGTAGACGCTACGGCAGCGTTTTGCAAGAAATTATCCGTTAACATTCCTCATCCTTCCCGCGTTTAATTGCCGCTCGCGTGCGTGAACGTTCGGAGCATCGTTCTTGCAAATGCATCTGCGCCGCTATATCACGTACATGATGGCCACGTATACTCTTTACGATACTATCGTTCTTTTTCATCGCGATTGCGTATTTAGTTTCCGTTGTTGTCGTTCTTAAATCGGTAATATACTTATATATCCAAAAAAAAAAACAATACAGCGCAATGGCAATCAGAATGGCTTCAGGACGGAAATCAATAGGATGCAAGGATGTGAAGAACATGCAAACAATTTAAGATCATTCGGTCAGATTGAGTCGCTCCTTCTTCGTTCCGAGCCAATCTTTCTTGTCCACTTACTTCTTCGAACGTAAAGAACGACGGAATCCGGAGTAGGATTTTCATTTGCGGGCAAAAGCGTCGCGTCACTTGCTCGAACAGCTCATCCACCACGTAGATCCGTAGCCAGGCTCCTTCCTGTCTTCAGAATCAACTCTAGACCCCGCGTTCTTTTCTGCTCGCCACTTTCTTGCGCGCATTCCGGCGAGCAAGTATGCACCGCCGACCGATCTATCGATCGATCGGCTCGAGCCAGCACGATCACCGAGCAACCGATAGTGAATGATCATGCAAAAGTAGATACAAAGTGTTGTCGTTTCAAGAAAAATGTAATCAATGATCCTTGCAACATCCGACGGAATGAGAAGAAATAAGTGCGAGGAATATTAGTATTATTGCAGCAAATCACTCTCATAAAGACAGAAGCAGAAAAGGAAGAAGCGATGAAAACTATTTCACAATTGTAAACCGTTCTCGCGGAAGCTAAGAAGGTATCATAAAATATGTCAACTTCTTACAATTATTTCTCTCTCTCTCTCTCTCTCTCTCTCTTTTGATATTGTTATTATCAGATGTTTTATTTAAATATGACTGTGTTCGGATATTACAATTTAATGATTTTTCGACTCTTGCTTTCGTTAATTTGTATTGCTTGAGAGACTTCGATCTGATCTATAAACTTGAATGTTTATCAGTCAACATTGTATTATAAATTAAGAGAAAGTATCTATAATAATAATATATATTATACACACGCATCAGCAATATGGTAATTTGAATCGAATCAGAGCCGAACTATCAGACTGTATCAATAGTCAGAAAACTTTGAGGTGACACGGATAACTAATAGGAGGCGACACAGTTTTAAAATCAACGATAGATTAATAATTCCAATAAAGATATCTACATAATACGACAGGAGAATTAATTACATAAATTATGTGCAAAATTCAGTGCAAGCAAATTCAGACCATAAAAAGAGAAATGTGAAAAAGAGAAGCAATTAATGAAAAACTTATATAAATATTATTGTAATCATGTGCTGCAATAAATTTTAATGTGAAAGCTAACTAACGTCACAGTTCAAAATATTATTAATACGCTAATTTCATTCTAGAGAAATTGTTAATTAACGTTTCAGTACCTTATTATCTCTCCGACCAGATAGATACATTTATATTACTCGCAGCTCAAAGTTTAGTCACCGTTATATAATCGACACCCGAACGTTCGTATTTGTATTAACGCTTGCTGACGTCATTCGCGAGGTCTTGATATTTGCGATAGTATTTCCGTATTATATCTTTCTATTTTTGTATGGTCAAAGAAAGAGTAGACAACGGCCCTACGTTAACTTTGAATCGTATAGCGGCCAAATGCTTTCGTGCCTCGCAATTTGTATCGACACGTCGATCGATATCACAGGTCGATCGATTTTAACAATAGGTATTAATCCATCGTAAAGACATCTCACGCGGCCGTGTTCGGCCGCGCTTGAAAGTCGCTGAATTCGCGCCTTCACGGCGCCTGCATGCTTGTCGCGCAGCATGCAACTGCTTTATTACGATGTACCTAACATTACGCAGTCAGTGCCGGTGTCATTATCGCGTTGGACGAGAAACGAGCGATCCGGATGAGACGACGTGACGATTACTTTATCCCGTAGTCATCGCGCAGAATTTTACAAGTCTAATATTTAATAAAACGTATTCTTTTCGTAATAAAATACAAACTTTGCTGTCTGAATTTTGACAGTTTGAATAAATATTATTTTCAAAAGATATGCATTAATTATAAGAGTATTTTAAACATATAAGTATAAAGACTCTTTAAGCAATTTTAAATATATACGAACCAATGTAAATCAATTAAAAGTTATTAATCTTAGTATCCTTAGTATCCTTAGTAAAATATGTTGTATGTTAAAATATTTATTATATTTATCAAATGTAATATACATATATTATATTTAATTTAATTTAATTTAATATATAATGTACATATATTATATTTATCAATTATAAAATTAATTACAAATCTGATTATAATCTCTGCAATAGTGCTTAAAAATAAATAAGATTCTTTTTAGCAAAGCTTCTTTTTATTTTTAAAATTATTAATCAATCGATCGACGATGATTACGACAAAGTTCTATAAACAGATCAGAAAGATTTCTTTCCGGTAGGCGACATATCTCGCATTTTTCGCGATTTCCAGGTCGCACAGTTAATATCTTCGACGCCCCCTAATGTATAGCAGTGAAAGCTAGGTGTGGAATAAGAGGCGTGACAAATCGCAGAATTAGGTCGACCAATGCACAGCAACGACGATTCGCGTGCAGATAAATGCGTGAGCACACGCGCGAACGGGCAAAACCGCCGCCCGTGATACACGCGTCTCCCTCCTATCTTGCTACTGCATCGCGTGTATACTTGAGTGCATTAAGAGGAATCTTAAAGTCGTAAAACGATACAGAAATATTTTTTGTTTCATTTATTCATAATATTTCGCGATATCTTGAATATCCAAAATTCGTCATGACAGACAGACCTACAGAAGATCATAGAAAGATCATCCTAAGCTCTTCTAAAATCGGGTTAGACGACTTAATTCTATATGTCTGATTGCAAATTATAAGTCTCTCTTATCTCGGTAGCTTTTTCGTTATTACAAGATGAATCCAAATTTCAAAGAAGGTACACGGAATATTGTACCCGTTGTAGCTGTAGCCGGCAAATTAATGCGCTCTGCTATACGTGCGTGCGAATGTGCGCGTGTACGCTCACGCTCGCACGCGGGACCCGTGATTAATCCCCGTACGCACGCCCATAATTCGCCCCTGAATTGCCTCGTAAACGGGTCGACCCGCCGGATTAAATGGAAGCTTTTCAATACGGCTCCTGGTCTTATCTATCCGAGTCCATGTCATTAATCCTGACACCCAGATATAAATTGATATATAGATATATACATATACATATATATGTACGTAAATGGCGCGTACCCAAAGACTAGTTTGCCCAGTAATCTCGTACTTTATACCCCCAAATGACTTTTTCGTGGCCACCAATTAACGTGTTTTACAATCAGTGATATAATCCAGCGTCGTTTAATGTATTTCGAATTGGTTCGATTTAGCTCGCGGTGTGCAAATGATTCGCCAATCCAATCCGATTTATTACGAAAAACGTTCTAATGATTCGCGTTCTAATGAAACACGATAAGTTGTAATTACGTACAATTATAAATCTGACGATAATATAAATAATAAGACTGTAAGCCAGGTAGTAGACATCTGTTACTTAATTAGCGCGTTGAAAATTTCACGACGAGGAAATGCCGTAACGTTATCTACACTGGGCGGGTGAACGCAGAGAGCATTTATTTAATTATATAATTTAATGTTTATATATATTTCCTTAACTCGTGTTACAAGGGACTCGGAGAGACTTGGAAGCGAACGTTGTTCGTCGTTCGTGCCGGGGCGAGTTGCTCTTCTAGAAGACTAGTCAAACTAGTGTAACACGAACGAGGACGGAGGCGGGCGAGGAGAAACTATTGTTGTTCGTGGTCGGCAACAATACCAGCACGCTTCCTTTGCCACCGCGAAAAATAATCCTGGCTTTGTCTATGATGTACACCGCAATGCTCGTGCAAACTGTCGCGTTTTACGGCGTACAACATCATTTTCAGTAAATCCGCGTTCCCACACTGTCCCTCTGTGCTCGATACTACATTTCCCGTCATACTAAACCGATGCCGCATCTGCATCGTGCAGTGCGTCTAAGAACGAAACTCCTAAATTATAAACAAAATTGTCTATTAATTTCAAGCATCTCATTTACATTTCTCCTTTTCTGTCCTTTTTTTTAACGAAATAATTATTACATTTGCACTTGTAAAATTCCATGTAAAATGTTGAATGTTAAATTTGAAATATGCAAATGATTTAAAGCCAGGACTTAAAACCCGTTTGTCGATGAAAACGTATTTATTACTGCGCAATGATTAACTTTCTATTTCTTCGCAATGAACAGCACACTGAGATAAATTAAAATATTTCAAAAATGCTTAAAATTATTAAACTTTCTGGACGTATTTTTATGTCGGTTCACATTAAGCGTGTTGATCAGCGAGCTCACCGGTACTTTATATCGATTATTAATTCGTTCGTATTGCCGGTTGGCGTGTACCGTAATCCATTGCGACTGAAACGCCCAGCCGTCATTAAACTATGATAACGAGGGCCGCGGGCGACGATGTGCCGGTGCTTAACGTAACTCCTTTTACCCACTCCTCTAACTTCCTTAACCCGACACGCCGACACGACGACATCTGCCCGTGAGCGAAATGCCGATTTTTCGAATGCCACATTGAGATTTCTTCGGGGAGCACCTTCGTGCATCCTTCATCGGATCACCCTGATTGCATCTCCGAACGTCACGCGCGATATTTTAATGATCACCTGCTCTGTATCGTAGTTTGACTCTATACGCGGTTATTTCGTCAAGAGGAGATTCCGCGCGATAACGCTGCGCGTGAACATAGTAATTTTAATATAGAATGCCTCGTGCGTACAATGATTACACATGATATATACATATTACAAGATATTACACACAGTGTGTCTGGATTCAACGCAGGAGCCGTTGAAGCCGCATCGAGTTCGCGGTGAAAGTTCACAAAAATGCGAATAAAACAGCCTAATTACGCGAATGTCGGAAGGAAATCCGGGGCGCCGCGTATCCTCTCTCTCTCTCTCTCTCTCTCTCTCTCTCTCTCTCTCTCTCTCTCTCTCACTCTACCTGCCGCTGCGCGGCGTAGAAAAAGTTAATGTCAATCGATGGAAAGCACATCGTTACGCGGCGATTGTTCGAATCGCCATTGTGAAGAGGCGCGAAGTGTTTTACCTTTTCGAAGCGTCGTGATTTTTTTCATCAGCCATTGTACGATATAGCTCGTCGACGAAATGGACGACGGTGGATTTCTATGTCTGGGAAACCGCCGCCAGTTCACAGTGTGCCGCGGCAACGGCGACTACAAAAAGCACCGTGACTCGATGGCGCGAAGAGAAATCGGGCGACAGATCGATCGACGGGTGGTAAAGCCACGCCGTCTCGGTGAGGACGCGGTCTTTCTTAATCTCGTCCTCACTTGCGCCCCGCTGTTTCTAAGTTTGTTTACTATTTTTGTCAGCCGCGTCGCCGTAGCCGGATCTTGTTCCGTCGCAAAATTCATTTGGCGCGAAAAAGCGTGCTAATTTATCTTGTTGCGCGTAAACGGATAACGTTCGTGACCGCGACGGATATATTTCTTTCTTTTTTCCTTTTCGGAGGCGGCCGCGCCTAATTGGATCACCCACGTTTCGCGGAATCGTCCGTCGCCCTAAAAAGTCGCTCGCGTCGTAGGAGGTCCCCCCCGAGAATAGATTTATTAATTTCATGGAATTGTTTTTCACGGATCCCCGCGATTGCATGTGAGAATCGCACGGTTTGATCAAGCGGAACCCCCACAGGCCGTGCCGAATCTCGGTTTCCCGTTTCTCTAAGTCGGACGGTCTTTCTATTCCAGGTCTAGCCCCAAGGATCTATGTCGCAGCGCTCAAATTTAAAAATAGGCACTCGTCAAAGAAGAAAAACTCGAACTACAAAATTGTTGTAATTATGAATAATGAGCGAGCTTTTAATTTCCACAACGAAATTGACTTTGCGAGGAAATCGCAAGTTGCAGAGAGTGTACCATTGTCACTCATGATTCGTCGCGATTTCCGGGTACGGGCCATCTTCGCGTCTACGTGGAGAGCCGCGCATTGTGTGGGACAAGATGTAAGAAAGGAACCGGCGAGAGACGCCAAATCGGTGCACCGCGAGCGGTGAGGTCAGGAGGCTGCCCGTCTCGGATTGAATGGCAGCATTTAAAACGGCTTAAAGTCAAGCGCGGACGTAATCGGCCCTGTCGATCTTCGGCGGCGCCCCGCGCTCGCCATAATCTCCCGAGCGCGAGATGAACACGTTGGGATCTCATTCTTAGCGGGGTCTGCCCGACGACGCGGCCGGTGTTTCTCGCCGCGATCCGGAGAGGATCTCCGCGCGTCGGCGCTGATCATTGTGCCCCACGCGATATGGGACCATAATAGGGCCCACGTCGCTTCCATCGGTGCTGATGCGAGAATAAAGACTGTCCGTCGATCGGTCCGCTCTGGTTTTCTCTTCTCACCTCCGCCCCCTCGTCGCCCTACGTCGATCCGAGCCTCTCATTGTGATCGGTGATCGGTGGATCGCGGTGAATCGCGGATCGATACACTGTACTCTGTTCACGATATACGCGGGCCCTCATGTTTCTCCGTCATCCCATTGCCGGCCGACGTGAATCTCATGTCCGTGCGCCAGATAAGATCGTGATCGATGGTACGTGCGATCGATATTTCGCCCTCGCGTCTCCGCTTGGACGCCTTTCTTTGCGCGTCGGAAAAATTGAGCGTTACTCGTGCGAGATCTTACGCAACTATCCAACCGGTGGATCAGAGACCACTCGGAAAGTCACTTATATGTTGTAATAGTAAGCGCCTCGTAATGCGCATGGGTACGAAAAAAAACAGAATGGGCCGAGAATATTGCCATAGAGCTCTGCGAAGAGCGTGCGCGCGTTCGCACAAAAATTAAGGTCGCCTCTGCGTAATCGCTGTCGTAACGCAGCAAGGGCTGGTACCCTAGACGCAAGAGAGAAACGCATAAGAAGTCGCCGCCATGCAGGATGTCGGGATAATACACATTATATAGTCCAGTCGTCATTACGTGCAAGTCCGCCGTCCTGCAATACGTGCGCAACGCGAGCCGGAAGGACGACTCCCGCGTGTCTGCTTTTCCTGCATGAATGAAATATAATTTAAGCTTACCCAAGCACCCGTATTTTCATTCATCCCACATTAAGGTACGCCCTCTTGCGAGTCTCTTCTGTGCAACGCGGAGAGTCTCATCCGCGTCGGGACGGATCGTCGACCGGCGATTTTCTGAAGTCGACTCTCATCGTTTTCGCTTTTTTCGCCTCTATTCGGGAACACCTGGTGTGGGCATTCGCGACGCTGAACCGCTATCCGCGAATCGCTGCTGAAGATTTAAATCGTTCCTCAGGTGGAAAGCGACTCGGCAGCCTTTAATTTGACTCGACGCGTCAAGGTAACGTCCAGGGGTAGGGAAGAGAACGGGGCGCACGGAAAGGGGCAAGAAGGGGGTAAAAATCGGTGAGGAGGAATCATGGCTGGATGCACTCCCTCCCTGTGTTCACGCACTTTTACCGTCGGCCAGTATCGGCATTGCCCCTGCATTTTTTGAAAGAGGGGAGACCGACCTGTTGAGCGCGTCGTCATGTCGAGTCGAATTGCGTGTATCGCCGCGATGTACGTAGGGACTGCAACGAAAAATTGCAGCAGCATTTTTACGACGATTACTGCCGCTCGGTTGAGAAAAACACACTTCGCGACCCGCAATTCGCTGACAAAGAAACATTTGATCGTTTCCGGCCGAAGCCCTCTCGCTTCTTCCGATCGCAACGATCGTGATGACATGTGCATAATTTCGAAGAGATTGCCCAATAGATTAAAAAAATGTAAAACAAAAAATATATATGACAGGAGGTATCTACTGACAAAATTCAAGCGTTTTATTCTCTGTATCTCTTTGAAGGATCATTATGGCAAAATTAGTTCTCTTTTAATTACAGATTAATACTCGTTTCGTCAGTTGAAAATCGCACAGGTAATTAAGAGAAGATGCTCAACATTCGTCTTATTCGAAGTAATTTCTTCCGGCTGTCGACGGGTAGAAATCAAAACAAAGCATACTTTCTTGAAACATGCCGTTCGCGGCGCGCTCCACTTTCTCCCGCGCGTCTTCTTTTTTAATGACACTCATTAGAATCATTTATAATGGTCAACGACCGCGTACACGACGGACGGCAAATTACATTTTACATAATGTCATCCCTACTCGATGCACTCGCGAGGACATGCATTCATATAAAGAGAGAGAGAGCGCGGCTGGAGAACCGATTGACAGTTTGCTGCTCGATACGATTTCCGAAGATGGCAAAGTTTACGATCGTCACGATCGTCCTGCTGGCGATCACTGTCTCGCAGTCCCAGAGGATAATTACAGAAACGCCCACTGAATCCACAGGTGAAAGATATATAATCGAGTCAAGTAATAATAATGTATTAAATAGTAATTGTAATTAGAATTATATGCGACTTGATGATTTTACACTCGACTTCTTTTGTTTGATTACAAGACGCGAACACTGAGATCATCAAGGACATTCTGCAGAAGATTTCGAGCGGGGACTCGAACGCAAAGGACGATGGGAAGCTCGTTGAAATCATTAAGGAGGAAATTGTGAGGACCGCGGAGGAAATTAAGACACCCACAGGATCGATCGAGGCGGCCGCTAAAAAAGCGCAGATGCTGGTGTCCGAATTGACCTCGTCGTACACGAACGCTATCTACAAATCCAAAACTCCCGAAGATGGCCGAGAGAACTTCGCGCGCTTCCAGAGCACTGTCCAGGCGATCGTGGAATTCATCAAAAACGGTCAATTTTTGGCGTAGTTAGAAAAATTCCGTTTCCTTCCATTGTCTATTTGAACTTTGCATATTTATTCGTTAGACGTGCCTGTCTACCGCTAACACAAATGTATCGTAGAGAATCAATAAATATAGTTGTGAGTTAATCATGCAAAGCACCGTCTATCCTTTTGCTCTTAAGCGCATGGTTTATAATTAAGATTGGGTAATAGGCGTCGATAATATCTGTAAGGACGCAAGAAAATTATTTATCCCGTAGACAATAGAAGAAAAATCATTTTTATGTTTGTATACCATGTGAGGCCGCGCGCACGCCCTTTGGCGATCGTTTGTATTATTTTTCTGGCAAGATGAGCGCGAGCGGCGGCGGTAACGCAGAATTATTCCTGCTGACGTACGACTCAGAGACGGACGATCCATTGTAAAAGCGGCGGTGGGCTCATAATCTGGCGATGTAGGATCTCTCCAACCCGTGGGGCTGACCGGAACTGCGCCTATGCTCTTTCGCCGGAAGCGCCGCTGCCACATGTAGTAATATAAATTATAATGCCTTTACGGTTTTTCCTTTTGTGGATTTGCATTTAAAACACCGGAATGGCATTGTCGTCGAAATCGCCGAACGCAATTTTCATGGAAATAAGAAAGCCATTTCTCTCTCTTTCTCTCTCTCTCTCTCTCTCTCTCTCTCTCTCTCGGAGAGCGGCTTCCCGCCAATACGCGGCTCTCGCCGTATCCGATCCCCCGTTTTTCCCCCCTTCCTCACCCCGTCACGCGAAAAGAAGAAGATTCGCGCATCGCGAGACGCAGAATTCGATTCGCATCTAATTGTGCCAAGGCTGATCAGAGATCAGCGGCGGCTTTCACTCATGTTGGCACAAACGAAACTCTATCTGCGAATCTATCGCGGTGATTCCTCACCGCGTCCGCCGCTTTCGGGAGAAAGGAAACTTTCCATTCGATATATGTAATAATTGTTCGCGAAATACGCGAGTCGCGTTGCTGGCGACGAAAATAAAATCGTGACGCACGCGCGGGCGCCGGGTAGCGGCCATCCATGAAAGTGGAAACCTGGCGCGTACGAGAGGTGGATGAATCGACCTCTTTCGACTCGTATGTGGAACGCAAAGGAAAATGTGCGTGAAACGTTAGGCGTGCAAGCCTCGATATTTCACATCGTGTTCGTGCTCTCTTATTCGGTGCGACATTTAGATCGTTCCTTTCTCTCTCCTTTTTTTTTAGATATCTTTCTTTACAATATTATCAACATATTCTTTGATGAATGTCTAGCATTATAACTCTATCAGCAACACATCCGTTTATCTGTTCTAAAACGTCCGTTTCCTACGAGTTGCACAAACTCTCGGAACTCGTTATGCTCCTCGTGCTGCTTCGTGCGCCTTCTGAAAATACGACGAAGAGAGTATCGGCCTGCCGGATTTTATATAGAAGATTGATTCGAGCACGAACTCGGACGAGAAGCACGGATAATATAATGCCGGGACATTTTGTTTTGTTACTCGCGAAAGAAGATAATAAACATTGGCTCTCTCGGTGTTAGCTTGTGTGCTACCGCGGCTAAGATGGCAACGACGAAACAATGCGGCATTGTATATCGGCAGCCTCAACCGCCAAAGCCAGGCACCGTGCTAAGTCATGAACGGCGTTACACGACGCACACGCTCGTAGACTCCTGAATTTCCGGATCAACCCTCGATCCGTCGTACGCTATACGGAACCCCAATCTGACCCCGTTACGGTTCGTAAACGTCCGAAAGCGCCCGTTCCTCGTACGGGAATCTCTCTGTAATTGCGTAACGTTTGCGAGCGTTTTTTTATTTGTTTATCCATCATCGCGGAATCTTTTATATTGCGATCGATCCCTGATTTTTTGTCCCCGTTGCCGAATGAAAATCCTACACTGAAAAAAATATTCTGATTAAAACGGACGAATCAGAAAATCTTGTAGGCGTGATCAAATATTCTGGTTATTATAATAGAACTCAATTCTTTATAACTTCACTGAAAAAAATTCTGCTTAATAACGGACGAATAAAAAAACATTGTAAGATTGATCAAATATTCTGATTATTATAATAGAACTCAAGACTTTAAAACTTATAACTAGAATTCTTATTATAATAACCAGAATATTTGATCACGTCTACAAGATTTTTCTGATTCGTGCGTTTTTAACTAGAATTTTTTTTCAGTGTTATAATAATTACACTGAGAGAAAAATATAGTTACTTTTGACCACAACCACAATTTGACACAATACGATAATTGTGATTATCATAATAATGTAATATAGTTAACTTAATCATATTTATAGTTAGAAATATTATAAAATTATGGTTGAGGCTAAAAGTAACTATATTCTTCTCTCAGTATAGAATTCCTAATATAATAACTAGAATATTTAATTACGCCTACAAGATTTTTCTAATTCGTCCGTTTGTAACTAGAATTTTTTTCCAGAGTACGTCTCCTAAATTTTCAACGGAAACGCAAATGTTGAAAAAAGAAATGCAATTCAAGGAAGCAAGAGACAAGTGCACGCGAAATTGCGTTTAACCACGATACCGAAAGAGCTCGTTCGTTCGTTTGTGAGCGTTTTTTTTATTTGTTTATTTGTTTATATCCATTATCGCGAAATCTCTTATATTGTGATCAATCTCTGACGTTTCGTTCGTCACCGAATGAAAATCATACGTCTCCTAGATTTTCGGCGGAAACGCGAAATGTCGAAAGAAGGAATGCGATTCGAGGAGGCAGGAGACAAGTGTACGCGAAACTGCGTTTAACCGCGATACCGAAAGAGCTCGCTCGCTCGCTTGCTCGCGCGCGCGGCGGGAGCAACATTCCGCGGGGCATAACTCGAGCTGGCCTCGAGCTCACGAACGGAGACGACGGGTCACGACGCCATGTGTGCGGCCTTACCAACCACACCCACTATCTATTTATTTATGTCTACCTCACAGGCTTTTTACTCGTGCCGTCGAGCTTTCATTGCTACGCGTGCTGCGTCGTGAACAATCGACGAACCGGGGCCCCGCGGCCCCGTCGTCCGCGAAAAGTCACGACGATGACGATGACGATGACGGTGGCGGCGGCGACGAACAAATCATAGCACCGCGCGCGTACGCGGGAACCGATCGGAAAATCTACCACCTGCGTGCCCCGCAGTTGCGTCGTACGGTACCTATAACTTTGTATCTCTACGGTATTGCGGCACGTGGAATCCCCGCGGATGATTCCAAGATGCGATTCGTATGCGGTCGCGCACAGCTTAAATGTATGCAAATGCACGCGCTTTAGGGGATCCGCCTATTCGCCGGGGCATGAATTCCTAGAGTTAAATAATAGGAGTATTAACCAACAGAAATCGGCCAACAGGCGTATTCGCCATCACATGGAACTGCAATGAAGAGAAAAACCGTGATCGAAAAATAAAGTTGCCAAACTGTGTGTACAATACTGACATATATAATTTTCATACGATTTCAATATAAGTCTCTAAACCTAGTCTTTCAATCTTGCTAATTAAAAAATTAGCAAGAAAGTGAATACATTTATTCACTTCAACTTTATAGCCAAGACTTGGTTTACGATAAAAATTTTAATTCACATTTCCGCCCATTCACATTACACATTCATACTTTGAATTACTGTAAATTACCTAATATCGTTTATATCTTCATTTGCATTTATCTTTACATTTACATTTGCATTAACAATTATCACAGGCAGTAACGTCCTACTTATCTTACTTATCTTATTCCATGATCTCTCTTTTCTCTTAAGATTTTTTTCTTTTTCTATCCAGAAAGTTCCTAATATCTTTTCTTTTTCTTGTCTAATTCATCATTCCATACCCTCTTCATCCTTTCCTTTCAATTTTGTTAATTTTAAGTAAATGCTGCCAGCTAAGAACTAGAAAATGCTTTGTAATAATAATAAATTCACATACGCGTATGAAAAGTGCAATGTATATAGACTTCGTGTAAAAGTACAAGAGAAAAGTGAAAAAATTCTCATGTTGATAAGACCTGGTCAAAGCGGTGTGCAGTCAAAAGGGGCTTCAGATCATCAACAAATGGCTTCCGCGCAGATATATTTCGCACACGTGGCTTCTACGTTTACATCTCAGGTAATGCCGCTTTGTATCTCGTGGAACGTTTATCGGACTGCATCGCGTCCTCACGATCTTGCTGAATACAAATACGAGATGCCTGTGGCGCAATTTTTCATCCGCGACGACCCGCGAGGACGCTTCTTCGTCGTGCGTTCTTCTCACGAGATTAAAAAATACAACTTCGATTTTAGCCGGTCTTCATATGTCAAATATCGGATTAAAGAAATTGTGTTGGACGCCGAAGAATAAGTAACGAAAGATTCAGTAATGTTATGGACGACTGGGTTAATGTTCCAGTAGCGATAACGCGAGTTGGTGAAAAAGCAATTATTAAGCGCTGCTGTAGCAACAGGAGAAAGAGATCAGCGATAATAACATAAAACTTATGCGCTTAGGATAGCCGTCGATTAGGATCTTGACAAAAACGCAGGATCTCGATGTGCAAGTTACCGTTTCTGACTGTCGGTTTCCGGCGCGTTCGTTGCGGCGAGAATCGCACGTACGCGGCCGCGAATAAATATGAATTTTCCATCGTCGTTCCGATATATTAAACGCGCGTGTAAACGTAAATCTGGTGCTCGATGAGCGGCAAACGTATTTAGAAAGCACAGAACCGGTGCGGGCGCACATACGTCGGCTTCGGCATCAGATATCAAAAATAATCGGGTTTCTCGTACTTGTCTTAATTTGACACCGTCATTTATCATCGGATACACGTTTCGCACCGCGATGCGTATTACCGCCGATGTAAGCGATATAATTCGTCGATTGTAAATCGCAAAGCATACATCGCGAGAAGATAGATGAATTCGATCTCCCTATTATTGAGAGTTCTCTAATATTTCTTTTCTGCATCTTTTAATTTTTACAATTTGAAATTCTTTATTCTTCTTAATTTCCTCGATTTCAGGATTATTTCGGTATTTGCGGGAGGAAACGGTCGGCTTAATCCGACGGTGCCTTAATTATCGCCCACCCCGATGTTTTCTCGGGTGTTTACCGTTACTTAAAACGGTACCCGCTATACAAATACAGCACGTCCGATGATTCGCCTCCGCCGTCGTGCATTAAAGTCCGCGACCGCTAATAAACGCACATTCCAGCACTTTGTGTCTGAAATAGCAGTGTTCGCTGCACGTTGCAACATCGTAATCCCAACCAGACCAGAAAATCAGGAGCATGCCTATCTCCTTTGGCTCTTCGTTAAAAAATAACGACGTCGCGGCGGCTTGTAACGTATTGCACTCGGTAATAGCATATTAGAAATAGACAGATTGCGTTTCGCCACAAAAAGCTCGTCATTTGTATTACATATGTAAAGCTTTATTTAATATATCTTAAGAAAATAGTCCTTTCCTCTTTATTTTATCTGCCAAATTGCCGATTCAATAAAACCATTATCAAACGAAAAATATGAAAAATCTTTTTTTTTTATTTAATCATCTTTTTCGCTGAGACCTTGAAAAATAGTAAATGTATCGAACTAAGCGTTGTTTCCTGTAAATCAGTTTTCGTATTCTTAATTTTTGCGTATCCTCCCGATCCAACTCCTCATGTAGCTAGTGCGAAACCTCTGAAGCGGAACAAGCTGCCCCTAAGGACGAAAATCAGTGCAGCTATCTCCGACAGAACGCGCGCGGTCGCGCGACCGCCTTGCACTTCTTTTCCCTCTTCCTCTCTCGCCCTCGCCCTCGTCCTCCCGCTCGCCGCTAGCATCCCCCGCGATTAATTCGCGCTCGGCAGCGTCTTTATATCGGCGGCTCCGATCGCGTCAGAGGCAGCGGCGGTGGCAGTGGCGCGCGTTCGCGCACGCGGTGCGCTTTTTAAATAACTATAATGAGGGCAATTATCTTGTGCGCCAACAAGCAGAGTGTGACGAGTCGTTGTTACATATTGCGGCACGGAAGATGATCGTCCAAAGTGGATAGAAGCGGAATCGGGGGGGGGAGGGGTTAAAGAAGGCGGAAAG
>VBVR01000969.1:0-37070 GCA_011638315.1 Tetramorium parvispinum | reverse complement strand
CAATTAAATTTAAGTTCTTACATTTTTATAAATATTAAAATATTTGATTGCTGATTTATAAATATGTACTCTTGTTTTTTTCCTCAAACTCAAAGCATACATATAATGAATTCAAGTTTTGCAACTATTGCTATTTTAATTTAGAGATTTGTTTATTTTTCGTAATCCATAACGGATTAATTCATGATGGATTAATCCTTTGAGATGAACTTACAAATTCATTTTTTAATTACAATACATGCATGAAATATTATTTGCGAAATAAATCTCATAAACTTGGAATGTAAAAAGAAAATTGTGCACGCGCGCGATTTCAATAAATGGGTCAAAGGACTCTTTCTATCAAATATATAATATATATAAATCTTATTGTATAATATATTGTATAAATCTTATTGTACATAAAATTCTTATTCAGATTAATAGGTCGAGAGATGAGAGATATGTGGGTCACGCAGATATTCAATAATCCTAAAATCCGTGATTAAATTGATCTTTCGTCGAATCGAGCGAAATGTCCGTCATTCCTAATTTTAATTAACAACTCTCAATCATGACACAGTGCGATTCATTTCTTTTTATCAGTTGAAGCATACGCCCCGTTGACCCGATTACACCTACCGCTGCGCCTCTATTCTCATTAGCCTCCGTTTCTTCGCGCTGAACACCCCGGCTCTCGGCCAGTGCGCTTTCGATCGATGCCTGATAATTTATAGGCCTAATAGACGTCTCTCGTACCAGGAGCGCATACGCTGGCGCTGAGTAGCCGCGCCGTGCGGCGGTTCTTGGCCTCGTTGCGGAGCAGCCTACTCGGTCGGCGACTCAGCTCGGCTCTATCTTGCCGAAAAATATGCAAATGAGGTCCTTTGTCCGATACCTGTCGCCTTATTTTCGCTGACCGGACAGCAGGAGCGACAGGAAGGTGTCTCGCATCCTGTCCCGGACCCTCGAAATGCCCCGTGACCCAAATAAGGGCTTTTGTAGGACCCCGGCGACCAGGAGAGCAGGACCGCAGGACGTGGCATTCTTACGCATGTGCCGCGCACGCACCCTTTCGCTTCCCCCCTCGCTCGCTCATTCTCCCTCTCACATCGACGCGTCTCTTCGTTCTTCTCTCCCCGGCTTTGCATCCGCTCTTCGTTCGGCTTACCCCCGACCCCTCGCTCTCTATCTCCCTCGGTCGACCGGCCGAATTGTGATTCCCGAAGGACCGCGGAATCCAGCAGGGTGCGTATGCTACCCTGCTAGTTGTTTACGCACGAGAGTCGTGAAAAAAATCCTAGCAACCGGTGGCTGATCGGAGGAGGGGGATAATACGATGAACCTGCGCAGCAATTAGCGCCTGTAGAATCGTCGTTGCTCTCGTTTTGGAAGATCGCAGTTTTATCTTAAACCTAGAATATATAAACTCGGGACATACAAATTTCTCGAATTAACTTCTGCCTTGTTTTGTTCTTCGTACAATTTCTTTTCATTATCTTGCCCTTCTTTAGAATTATAAATTAGATATTCTTGTCACGATAACGTAAAAACATATAAAGAGATATAACTCTTTAGAGAAGGAAGACAAATCTAGCGTCTCGATGTCAGCTGTCTTAATTACGTCTCTATTCTTGTTTGTCATTCGAGTATCATTCGGGATCTCTACATTATCATCTCGGCCTAATTGTTTTACAAGGCAAATCGAATAAGTGATGTTCGACTTCTGTGAAGGCAAAAATGGAGGGCAATGCGGTTAATGCGAGAATGATGTATTGCATCATATAAGTAAAAAATAAGCTAGTCCAATTGCGAGCTGTTGTCGTCAATGGGTTACCACTCGCATGCGTTTCAACGATAAAGATTTAAGTCGCTTGGGAAATGTTTTCCGATAAATATCACATTTTTTCATCCTGAATATAAATAGATACGATTAGGTTTTACAATAAAAAAAATCAAACAAATTCAATGCAGTTATGCGTATTTATCGATAAATGAATACAATCAAATGTACAATAAAATTACAAGTTGGAGAATAAAAATAATAACGTGACCTTTAGCTTATTTATAAAATATAATCGCTAAGATGTTACTTTCTGAATTGATAAATATGTGCAAGTGCATTGATCGGTACGCATGAAATTCATATTGATGGCAAATTAATTGCCATGTTTCTATCTTTCGAGTAAGCCCAACGTAAGCAATCCGCTGGATTATATAATCCCGTCATTTAGGACTTAGACTTACTAATCCTCAAAGCGGCCTCGCCAAACAAAACGCCAGGGTTATATAATCTCTGAGATTGGTTAATTCATTATGGATTACAACGGAGACAGTTTGATACGCGACGCAAGCGAACGTATTTCAATATGTTTAACAAGTATATTTTTACAAAGATGTAAGGCTAACAAATTATTACTACACGTTTGATTACATTTTATGACGCGCATTGTTATGAAATTAAAAGATCAATACGAAATCTTAACTTAATATACATAATAAATTAATAAACATACTCCACAAAGAGAAAATATAAATATAATGTATATTATATTTGTGTAAGTCAAAATCTGCCGATTGATATCTGATATTAAAATTACTTATCATACATAAAAGTTTTAATTAGATGACAAAAAAGAACACAATTAAAACAGGAAAGAAACAGAAAAGGCATATGTGAAAAAATTAAGATCCATTTTTTTGAGGAAAAAGATTGCGCTTGCTTAAACTGAAACGATATGTTTTTAATTTCTGTACTAATTCTACTAGAACAAAAAGTTTTACAAAAGTGAGAAAGTGATAAAGATGTGTAAATCAGATGCATGTGTCGGCTCCTCACTCTTTCTGAAAACCTCGGATAAACTTATACCTCCAGTACCAAAAATGAAATCCTGATCATTGCAACGAAGTCATCGAGAATACCGACGCCATTCGGTCGCTTCTGCGTTCGGATGGTATTAGACAAATAATAGCATTGTCGATGCTCTCCTGGTCCTTCGGTAAACAACCCTTCGTTTATCGAAGAACCGACCACTTAATATTAATATTTTTAAAAGGAGAATTTCCTTCTATTTTAGAAGAAAGGCTCTCCCTTATCCCTTGAAAGTACGTCGCTCCGAAATTATGATGCGAGTCTTCTTGCCTGGTTGAAAATTAAATTTTACGAAAATCGTCTCTTTACTTATGAAATGATATTCTTAAATGGATAAAGGAAGCATTATAAAGATACATAAATTTTATACGCAACGTTAGGAAGAAATGTTAGAAATTAAAATTGAACTTTTCATCTCAGACTTTTCTACTGAGACGAATCTACAAAAGTTAAAAGAGTAAATTTATCATTGCGACTTGGAGAAATGTGTTTCGCGCAACTCATATATGCATTTTAAGGAATAATAAAAATAAAATTAAACTATTAATGTCTTTATTTTGTTATAAATTAATATGTTCTCTCTTTTATTTAGTTTTAGCCATAAAAAGGAGAATAAATCGAGATACCTATACATTTTCTCTGAATATGTTCTATACGAATGTTTATAAGTATTTGCCTCAATATCCCCGTTTTAAATTCAGAATAAAGTTTTAACAGCATTGTGTGACTGACATCATTCGACATAGTACAAATTTTTAAGACATTTCAACGTTTCTTCCAGTAGAACCCGTCCATGTTGAAGCCTATTAAATCTCGCAATTCGCGCGCACGTGTTATTTAAAATGTTTAACTCTCTTTTACGCACTTGTCAATGTTCTACCAAACGAGCAGTCAACCCCGAATGTTTCTTTGACACCCCCGTCGTTTCCTTCTCGGTCCTTTCCCTGTGTTATGCTCCCCTGGCACGGAGAGGTCACACGGTGGCCTTACCCACATTCTCATGGGATATCGTGGGGAGTCGACAGGGATGATGACCCGCCATCATCCAGCAACAGGCACGCGGATGGGAGACGAAATCCGGGGCTTGCGTAGGCAAGCAAAGCCGCGGACGATTTTGAGTGGATATACAGTTAGAGCGGTACCAGGGCGGCAGGATACGGAGGATCCTCCGGCAGGATCTCTCGCGAGCGGTCGACGCGCGTCGCACGTGCGAACGGATAGGAAAACTTACGTCCTAGTGCCCTGGTGGCAAAACCTCCGGTAAATCTAGACAAATCCGTCGAACGGAACTGGAGGAACTCGCTAATCTGGAGCCTCGTCCGTCGGTCAGAAACTGAGAGAAGACGCGTCTCTTTCGCGCCGGGACAAGCAAATGTGAGCCTGAGTGGCTTGCAAGTGGGGTTATCGCGTGCTGTAGACACGATGTTAAAATATGATACGGTCCTTTTTATTATTACACTGTAATATTTCATGCTGTTTGCGAAACAGTGCTATATCATGCAATCCCATAAATTCTCGAACATTTTTGGGAAAAGTATTAATTGTACACGCGAAGCCGCGGCCGATATTAATCCGCGGCTTGCGTCGATCATTTTAAGAAAAATATCGTATGTAAATTACGTGCTTCTGTAAAATCTAAGAACGACTTATAAAAATTAAAAAAATTAATGTACATTAATGTACATTAAAACGAATAAGATAAGCGATATAGTTTTTATCAATGCGGTTTTATTTTATCTGAATGTGAGAGTTAAATTTGATTTTTTTTTACGTTTTCATCAACGTAATCTCTCCATTAAGAAATCTTTTTCTGCATGGTCGTTGCAATTGCAAAATTGTGTTTCGGTCAGTCGATACGAAAGCCGACGGATATTTTGACCAGGATGATCCCTTGGGTGATCCTGCCATTAGGAACAAAGGCGCGAACAGGCGTCGATGCGTAATCATGAACTCCTGATATGAAAACGCCCTAAACTCCGTCTAAATCCAGGATCAGCGAGGTCTCGCCGGTAGTTATCCTGGCGCGCGTTTCTTCCGCTAAGACACCACGATTCGTCGTCTATCCTATAAGATCCTGGTACAAAAAGCCCTTCGAATTCAACGGAAATCTCGGGAGAGACCGGCGATCCTGAGACACGTAGTACAAACTTTCGATTCCTTTTATGTTTCCCTGCTGACTTAAGGACTCGAGTATCCTTAGAAAGCTCGCTAGAAAATCTCGATGTCTTTTTCTACTGCCGTTGCGTATTCAAACGATCGTGGAGGGGGGGAGCCCCGTGTACTCCTTCAGAAATTCGAATCGCGCATTGACGGTGGATTCATTAATCAAGGATCCTTGCATCGTTCGCGGCCGGCTTCGCCGTCGTCGGCTAACTTTGATCTCTAGCTAATTCTTCATCTCCTTCCGGGGTAAAAATTAAACGATGATAAAGAGTAAGACGAACTACCGGTTACGGCTAATCGACCTTGGTGAAAGTAGCCATTAATTTTTATCCCGCGGACACGACGAACTCAACGTCAGTAAATCGTCTCGGAAAGGCGCCGTCGTTTGCCGTTGTCGCCGTTTGCAAATAAGTCAACTCTTCCTCGAATTAATCCCCGATCCTGGAGGTGGCTCGAAATAATCCGAGATTAAAGCTCGCGCGACGGGCTGCGAGCGCGATGACGGCGATGAAAGAGAAGTGCTCGTAAGCAAACTCGGGTCGAGCGAGCGCGACGGGAGAAAGGAACTTGGACGCAAAAAAGGACGGAACATGATCTTAATTCCGTCGAATGGGGACCGTCACAAATCTCGATCTTCCTGCTTAGCCGTCGTAGCCGGTCGAATAAAGGGGACAGGCTCTCGTCGCAGGGAGGGGTTAGGGAAGGGGTGCGGGATGAGAAATAATTTCACTTGGTCGAACTGGTTAAGATTCATAATTTATGATCTTGGCAATAATCCGCGGCGGATGGAAAAGCGCGGGAAAAGGGAGAAGGGGCGAGAATACCGGGCAGGGACGGGAGGCGCGCGAGAAGGGGCGAGAAAGTATATGCGAATGAAAAAAAAAAAGAGAGAGCGGTAGGTAGGACTTATCCTTTGATCCAGGATTTATTTAACTACGGTCCCAGCCCGGGCTTATCCCGGGGGAGGTTTTAACCATCAAGGGGGCACGCTATTGATTTTTAGCTCGAGGGGGATTAAAAGCGCACTTTCGTAACACTATACCATCGCGCGCGCACACGGACAACGCCGTACTGCGGTGCGCGATTGTCATCGATTGGCGTGTCGAATGTGTGGAGAACAACGCGGCGCGAGTTAAATTAATTTCGCGCTTTTTGCCGCGTGAACCGAATCGGGATCAGCAGGAAGAGATTTTCTTCGTCCTTGGCGCGCGTAGTCGCGATAACGTGATCCGCCGCTTATTGTAACGTTCGAAATGTGCCTGGCGCCTGTTTGACGGTAGACGTTCGTTTCTTCTTTCAGATCTTCGCACTTGTGATTTTACATCGCGTTATCGCACTTATTGTTGTTAGTCCTTCATCGCGTTATCGGATCTGTGAACGTAATTTTTTGTTTGCCTTGACGACTATGAGCGGAGTTGTAAAAGTTTTGTGGAGTTTACGAATAAATTGGCGCCGTATTTAATATGGAAAGATAATACGCAACGCTTGCGATTTAGTTGTTAAACCGCGTGTTAATTCGTTCGCTTTATAGCATTTAGAATATTCTGCGATTAGTAATAGCGAGGTATTAAAAATTTTTCAAATCCAATGAATGCAATGATAAAAAAAACATAAAATGAATTACTATTATTTAAAAAGCTATTTATAAATAGAATTTTATAGTGCTTTAAAGTATGAAAATTATGCTTTTAAGACAAGTTGCCGACAAGTAGCACATTTGAAATTACGGCTGTAGATCATAAAGCATTATTATAAATTAATTATATTATTATTAATTATAAATTAAAATTTTAATATACTTTAATATCTCGCTGTTAGAGCACTTTGAATGTCGTTCGATCGCTGCTGTTAAAAACACTCATAAGAAGAGGCGCGATCTGCGAAATCAGCGATCGAGCGTGACATGATCGCGCTATTAAAGCTGAAGTATAACGAAATAATCCGCATGCACGTGCCTCGACGGATGAGCAATCCTTCGATAAGGGGAAAATCTGTTGTGCTGCTGGTTCGCAAGAAATGATCCGTCATTCTTGTCGATCTTCTTTCTCCGGTTTCCTCCCGGGAGCGCGCGTTATCGAGGCGACGTGATTCCTCGCGCGTCATAACGAACGGACGCGTTACAGGGATCAAAGTGCAACGAACGGCGACGATGCCTGGAAATCCAAAAGTCGGCGATGCAACGAGCCGTATACTTGCGTGCGCGCGCGGGGGTTGATAAAAAAGCCGCGGCTTACGCGCAAGAGGCACGTATGTACGCGCGGAGAGCCGATCGACGGCTTTAGAGGGAATACACGCCGGTTATCTTCACGGGTCAGCGCTCACGGGTGCCGGCTTAATCTTCGGCCGCGGCCAAGGAAGAAGAAGACGAAGGAGGAGAGACGCGCCGCAGAGAGAAGGGTCGGTACTTATCTTTATCCGGCGCTCTAACGACCGTGCGAGGAGTGTCGCTTGCTATCGTCGGCTCTCTTACGAGTCGACTCGAAACGACGACGCGCGGACGATTAGCGCCCGCGCGTTTTAATCGCCGATAAGGGATTATCTGGGCGATTGCCTCGGAGATTCTTTCTCACGCGACTTCTTCTGTCTGTCTATCGGTAGATATCTGTCTTTCCGGTGTAAATTGCGCGGCTGTTCCCCGAAAGTGCTGTGACGTGATAACGGAAAAATGTCGAGAGTAAAAATATGTAATTAACACGGGCATTTCTCTAGAATAACAGAGGTATTGAATTGATTTACATTGAGACGTTAAGATGCAATAATCGTATGTCTCAGTTACCGAGAAATATACGTTACAGCTGCTCCCCGTTACCGTTACTACACACAATGTCGCACGAGTGATCTTGTAAATCATAAGAATGCAGCAGCTGGGACAGATAACTTGCGCACAATTGAAGAAGCAAGTGGATGCAACATTTGCAATGATTTAAGTTTATCTGCTTTAATGTTGAATTAATGTGCGTGTGATCACTGTAATATGATTTAATATTCCACATAGAAATGTCCCTTCGCCATGGATTAGCGCCATTAAATACTATCGTTCCATTAATTTGATAGCACTATGCAACTGGAAATTATATAATTAAGCCGTAAGCTTCATTCTATTTTTTTCTCGCGCTCTATTCGTGAAAAACGAGAATTGCATATGTATCTTTCTCTCTCTCGTGTCTATTGTATGCTTTCGCGGCCCTTGTTGATGATTCTGCACGATTTTATCCGGCGTTAACATTTTCGTAACGTTTTCCATAAATGAAAAGAATTTCGCTATTCCGAACGCACAAGAGTACTTTGCATCAGGAGCGAATCCGTTCCCTTTGGTCGTCGCTAACGAAACGGCCGGCACGTTTCCCCGCTCGAAATTAATCGCGGCAGTCTATTATACAAATATGTCGGCGTTGTATGTATTTTTGCGTTAAACGCTTCTAATGATTAAAACGAAACGCGCGCGCGGTGCCTGGAATAACGATCAGGTGCAACCGGCCGAATCGTTACCGACTAGCCGGGCTGCGTGCGTCCCTGCGAGCACGAGCTGTGTAAATCGTATTAGGGATTATTGCACGATCAAAAATATCCCCCGTAGGATAATCCCCGAAGGTGGTGCTGATGTGTTGGTGGCATTAACTCCGACGTGTTATATCGCGATGCGTATAGGTATATGGCGATCCCACCGACCTCACCTTTCCTCTCACTTCGCCACCCTTGCCAACCGCTCTTCGTCTCTCTTTCTCATCACGCGTGTCTCCCATTCTCTCTCTCTCTCTCACCCTCTTTCTCCTGTATGTTGCCGCGCGAAAGCGTGTGCGTGTATACGTGTGCGCGATATCGTGTGCGTTCGCTCGCCGGCCTCCGCGAAAATCCACGCCTCTGCATCCTGCTTTCGATTTATCTTTCTCCTCTTTCAGACTCGGGGCAGGTGATGTCGCCGGGAGGTACTTCCCAGCCGACCGGTAATAATTATTAAAACATTGAGAATGGCTAATTGTAAGCGACGCGACTCAAGTAACTTGAAACTATTTGCAGTATTGTTATTGAGACCAATCGCTGCAGTTTGTCAGTACAATAAGCGCACTGAGAATCGAAATAGGGATATAAATCAAATTACGATAAATAAATTAAATTAATTAAAATTGCGTTTTATTATTTTAGTACGACGTAGAGATCTGATTTACTATCTTTACAATAAAACATCTGATTTTTACGTTAGATATTTTTACAAGCTCGTGAAATACGATTTACGTATTGACCACAATCCAAAAAGAATATAAAGCAATTAATTATATTTATATCATTAGTGAAATTACTTTATTAATTTATTAAGTATATAATAATAATAATTAAACGATATTTGCTAATTTTGCACGATTAATGGATAATTATGAATGAACATCAACGTTACTTTAATTATAACAAAATCGTAATTATTAAATTTAATTCTTAGGATATCTTTAAATATTTTTGATTTGCATTCCAAAGAATCAAGTGCAAATTAAATAAATGAAGTCAACAGAAAACAAAGACGAATTAATCTCGATAGCTCATAATAGCTCTACGATTCTCACAGGTATGTATAAGCTAGGTAAATAAGCGAGTAGAACTTTACTTGTCGGTTAAGACGAGTCTTAAAGATATCGTGCAATACATTATCAAAATATATAAGAAGAGAAAAGAAGTTATACAGTAAAGGGAGGCTTCTCGTAAGCCGAATTGTCGAATTGGCTCCCTTTTTAATTATCCTGACGAGGATCACGGGGATGAAGCCGCGCGACTTGCTGGACTCCATTGTGCATTCATAATGGCAGAGAGAGCCTTAATGTTCTAAGGCTCTTATAAATATAAATATAAGGCGGTATTCCTCATAGGGAAACGTCTTCGTGTTGTGCACCGACGACGGCCACGACGTCGGCTCGCCGCTCGGTCTCGGCTTTGCCGCTCCGCATCTATTTTTAATAGGATTTGTTAACTGGCGCTGCATGTATACATACCGAATTTTACATAGATTGCGATACAATGCGCCGCTATCGCGTCGAAAAAGTCGTTTGCAACGCAGATTCGCCGTCCGCTTTCACGGAATTTCATTTTGGGAGATCGCGCTGTCTTGTTGGTTCGTTAATCGGATCGCTAGATCGCCCTCGATATCGAAGTTTCCGACGACGTTAATTAATGTCAATAATATGTATTATCTTTTTTTTTTAACGAAAGATTGACGTTTTATTAAGGAAAAGTCGATCTCAGCTTCAAGTGTCGAGATGAAACACTGGTAAATTCAATTTATACGAACAACGCCAATTTTCGACGCGGCCCTTTGTAAGACACGTGTCTGTGATTTTCATTCCATGAAGCGCGGCGCGACTATTAAAATGATATTGACAATGACCGCTATTTATCGGCATTGTTCGAACGCGAGCGCATTACGCCGTAATCATCATTAATTATTATTTAAAGTTTCGCCGGCGACGATTGGTACTCCGGGAATCCATTTGTCTTCCGCTCGCAACAGCTGCATAGCCGATTTTTGTTACTTTCTTTTTCAATTCCGCGTATCACGATATAGAGAGAAAGAGAGAGAAAGAGAGAGAATGCGAAAGAGAGTAGCGGGGCGCGCATTAATCACTTGCTGAAACATCATGCGCGTTTTCGCGCCCGTTCGCGGAGCGCATCGCTGCGCGCATACGCTGGCCGATGCAGATCAACGAAAAGCATTAGCATTCTTTCAGAGTGCTTATTGTTTGAATATCTCGCGGTAACAAGAGAGCCACTGCGTTAGAAATTCATGTATTTCTGCAGTGATTTCATATTTTAGTCGATAACATTTTCATAATTTTATTACGTTTTGTAACATAAAATGTTTTAACAATGAAATGATAAGATTGTTTAAATGAATGTAAGAGGGACAAAGACATATTTCTAATCAATCAGTAAAATTTGGCCATTTTGCCTACAATTTTCTAATATTAATTAAAATTATAAATGTACCGCAAAACGGTTAAAACAAAAATTATAATTGGACAGATCAATAATTCTTTAGGGGTGCGGAAAACTAATTTAAAATTTACAGAAACGCGAACCGTTGAACTGCAACTGATAGAAACCGAATGGAAGGCAGCCCCTTCGCGCGAGACGAGACAGAGCGCAAGACGCGCCTCGTCGCCTTCGACGAGGGCAGGACAATCCTATTTCTTTCTTATGCAAAATCTCCGTATGCGTAGCGTGTTAAGGGATTAAAAGTCTGCTCTATAGGGTCAGCCGGAGGCTTACAAGGCCTAACAAGATTAGCCTAAGACGCCGAGTCCGCATACCCCGGGGATTACACATTATGTATTCACCTGGATATATTCGAACGGAGATCTAGTTCGAGTTCCCCGTCATGCGTGTAAGAAAACGCAACTCGGGATCGGGCGTGTGAGTGACCGGGTTTAACAATCGCGTCTCAGTAGCCGGTACGAGGGATTCGTTGCATCGAGCGCGTCGATTTCGGATCGTCAGAGGCGGGAATGGACGCACGGTCAGGGATTTGCGGATCTTCGGCTCGTTAAACGAGATCGAAACTACCGGTGGAATATTGCTCTTTCGAGTCTTACGTTACTTTACTCAACTTCATGAAAGACGCCGTGCAATCGAGATTTTCCATTTCGTTCTTAATTTTTATGAAATTCCGATACACGATGTATTTAATAATAATCTGCAAATATATCACTTATTTTAATACGACTTCTTATAACTCCGGGCAGTAGTTATTATTATATTTAATTGATGTAAATGTAGTCTTAATTAGACAAAGATAGAGAAACTGTGCTTTGACGTCTCTCCGCCAAGAAATGTATATTTGCACATTTTCTATATTTAGGCCAGTAATACGCCGATCGATGACACAGAAAATTATTTCGGATAGTATTTAACGACGTAACACATTTAACGACGTTACTCACGAATATCGCGCTATTGTTGTGTCACACAGACTCACCCGTACGGAAATTGCGTAAAAAGACACTATACTTTGCCGCTCGCGACCCCTGTTCTGATCTGTCACGGTTTATCATGCGGGCCGAAACATTTTTCCGTTCCGCCGGGGTCTGACATAATCTCCTCACCGGGCGTGGAAATCGCACGCGACTCTCGCAGGCGCGTCTGAATGTATTGTAATAATAGAGCGCGCATATAGAGCGATCCTATAAGAGCGCCGGAAAAGAGAGCAGCTCCGAGGGGGAGTCTTATCTTCCCTGGTCGGCTAGAACTCTATTTCGAGGCGAGATACGCGAGTCTCGACGGCGGCTTTTAATGTCTTTTCTCTCTCCGTGTTTTGATTAAGAGAGCGGAGCCCAGGATATGCTTCGCGATCGCGGCGAGAAAGAAAGAGAGAGAAGTACATCGGAGCGGAGAGACGAGATACGACGAGAGAAGAAAAGATGAGAGGAAGACAGCGCGCTTTGAGTAATTGTCCGCTTGTAACTGTCAGATCGTCAGGAGCCGACTACCTTCGGTAGAACGGCGAACAAAGATCGAGATAAACCACCTCTAAATTCGTTACGACGAATCGTGGCTCCGAATCAATTTCTTCGAAGAAATCAATTCCCCCTTCTCCTTCGAACAAAAAAACAAGGCACCTTTTTGGGCACAAAATTGGCCTTAGTGACACATGTATCTGTGCTAAATACTATGATTTCTTATCGGGACCCATTCGGGCCGAATTTAGATTTGGACGATGGCTTTTAATTATTGTCGCGAGGAATTTGGAAATGCAGTGTGTGACTTTGGGAATACTTTTCCCGAAAGGGTTGCGACGCGACGCGACGGGATTATGGGAGAACGTCGTCGAATTTCAGCCGCGACCTTCGTGACCAGGGTCGAAGAAATAGGAGTAAGAATTTCCTTAGACGAATACACCGCAGATACCGGGCGAAGATGGTAGGAGTAAGTGGTGGTTTTGGCAAGGGGATGTTCTGATGCGATTTCACGCTGGATTTGCCTAAGATCTCCGCTAAGGAGCCCTTTAACCCTCCCCTTTTACCCTTCCCCAGGTTTCACCCTTCTATCACGAATCCTCTGCTCTAGTGGCTGCCGTTTTCTCCGCTCCTCCTACTCCCGCTTCCTCACTTCGATCTTAGTCACTCCCCGAAGAAACCGTCGAAGATTACGTATCTTAGCACAATGTCGCTAAAACGCCGTCATTGTTTAAAAGAACCGTCCGGCAGCCATGTTTCAATTAACTCCTACGCTCCGAAATGCTGTGGAAGCTTGGAGGGAAAAACGCGCCTGACGCAATTTGCTGTGCTTATCATTTTTATTCTTATCAGTTTCGTAAAATCCAGTTACGTAAAAAAATCTTTCAATTAGTGAAAATTATAATTAATTGACGTTGATAAACGCGATAATTAGAAAGCTGTTTAACGTCTATGATACCAACTCGGTAATCTGACGGTAACGTGGTGTTCATTATATCAGATCGTCGCGAAAAATGCAAGTCACATGGAGCGAGTCGCTCCGCGGCGCACGTCTTGCACCCATAATCCCTTGACGCGCCGAGTACACTCGCGAGCTTGTTTGATCTCACTTCTCGACCTGTCCCCGACCAAGTCGATCCAGCTAAATATTTCAGATCGGTCAGAGCGACTGAAATAGCCAAATCCGTTAGTATTCCTCGGCCAATGGGAATTCGGGTTTTGCTTGAGACCCTCGTGGATTAGACGGCGCTGGTGCCTCGTTGCGCGCATATCCGTGTTTTAAGGACGCGTGCACGCCGCTGTGGATGTGCCCGATGTCTTAGTGTCGGCCCCATTCCACGTATATGCAAACCCTCATGGCTTAAGCTAAGGCTAAGGCCGAGGCTCTCCCCCGGGATTACTACGTCATTCTGCAGGACTCCTCCGGTCGCCGGAAGGATCAGCTCTCTTCCTTCTGAGGATTTCGCACAGGACTCCATCCTGTTCCTAAATCAGCTTGTCAGACCGAGTCATTGCACGCCGTTTCGTTCTTATTTCGTTTGCGCTTGTCATTACTGCGTTTGCGATATTATGGCAGTCCCGGCACAAACCGCGTATTCGGATCATCTTAATCTGGAACGTTTAAGTTTGTACTGCGCGTCTATTCTTACTTTGTATCCGTTATACTTCAATTACTTCTTAAATTAAATCGTTACGAAACAGAGAGAGTCTTTTCGTTTCAAATTTAGAATTATTGTACTATGTGATAGATAAATTCTTCTATAGAATATCTAAATTTAAAGAAAAAGCTATGTATATGTAATTTATAGCATCTAGCGAATAAAACAAATTTAATTTTTCTTTTTATTAGTTAGTATTAAGATTGCGTTTAGTATAATCAAATAAGTTCTATTTTAAAATATTATAAAATTGGATTTAGGTCTTGAAACCTTTACTGGAACATGTATATATATATATATATATATATGTATACATATAACTGTATAAATTGAGGTATTATCCCTTCCCTTGTTCGTCGCTGTAAGTTATACTAGAATGTGATATGAGTTCTTAAGTTGGCCGCAATAAATATGCTAATACAAAGATAGGTCCCTTCCGATTCTGGCGTTAATATTTGGAAGATTGGGCGCTCCGGTGACGGCGTTCGCGATCCCCTACCACCACGACTTCCGTCCGGGAAACTTTTCAGAGTGACAGGCGGTTACTCGTCCCGGTGATAAGAAGTTTCTAGATATTACTCTTCAGAATCCGTGGAATAATCCGTCTATCGCGCGGCGGTAATAGACGACCGGAACCTGTCCTTGGTGCCACCTAAATCATCCCCCAATGAGTTGGCGTTCACAATAACTCGTTACCGAAAATCCAAATTAAGCTCCTTAGCCGAGAAATTTACGAGACGTTCGCCCTCTTCGGGGGCCCGCTGCTTCGCGCCACCCCTTTCGTCCCGCGAGGCAGTTTACCGAAGTAATTTTAATCTTCCGCACACGCGGGGCACATGGTGGTGCGTGTGCTCGCGCGCGCACAAAACGCACACGCGGGATCGATCACGCGTGTGCGTGCCAGCCGCGCGGTATGTGTGAAGAGCGCAGACAGCGAACGCGATGGTAAAGTATCGGAGAACTACACCCTTCTCTTATTCTCTACGTTGTATAAGAGCTTACTCTCTAAGCATCTTAGGGCAAGTTTTCACCCTTGCTTCCAGCGAGCGACGGTACATTCGCCGAACCGGCGATCACGGCGATCGTGTTCGTCGGTGAAGAGATCGACCCGAATCCATTCTCGATGAATGAAGATATATTCGCACGCTTTCTTGATAGTCGAAAAAATAAAATGTTGTGTATTGATAGTGCTGAAGATATCGATCATTTTTTTAGAAAAGATTATAATTTGGACAAGTTGATAAAAGATCTTGGCAATAGTATTATATTTTGATAAATTTTGAAGATGTAAGTGATCAAATTATATTTTTTAAAATCAATTGAATTAATTGAAAACACATGAATCCTGAAAAGGGCAGAAAGGGGTAGAAATTTAATTTCCTTATTTGATTTGAAATCATAGAACAGTTGGAATAGGTAAAAATATCATTGATTTTATATTCTTTGCTCGCATTCGAAATACGTTAGCTTACACAACTGCGAAGTGAGAATTTCAGATGCTATTAAGATACTTCGTTGGCTACGGTGCGTGATCTAGCCACCTATGAATCGGCTAACACTTAGATTTAAAAGGTTTCGTCGCGTGGTCGGTGATCTTATAAGCACCAGCTGGAAGGTTATCTCATTATGTCTTATCCGTTGTTTTCAACGGAAGCTAGCGACACCGAAAGAGCTTAAATTGCACGCGAGCTTACGAACAATGGTATGCTTCGCAACGTGCAGCGCTCGAGAAAAACTGAAAGCTATCCAGTGTTACTCGATCGATTAGTCATAAATACATGACAAGCAAAAGCGATCGATAACTCGGTTCCCTAATTAAATGTAACGCTTTGAACAGAACGGATGCGATAGTAAAATCTCAGCGAACATTAATCCGGGGACATTAACGAAAAACTTGGATGACCGGGATGGGTCGAACGGCTCATTAACGAGAGGAAAATAAAAGCGACGCGGAAGGGCGAGAGGGGTAGAGAGGGAGGAGTGAAAGAGGACGGGCGTCGTAGATAAAGACTTCGAAAGAGCCGGTCGCTTATCTGTAAAGACCGACATCCGCCGGATCAGCCCCAGATACCGAAACCACCCACACTTTCCTTCTGGTGCACGCGCTTAGGCTAAGTTCCGAGGACGGAAGCAGCCGACTTCCAGGGATCGCGAATTCCGCCGTGCGCCGCAGCCGGATTCAGATATCCCGGGTGGCGCACAATTCGTTCCTTTGGACATGCAAACTGCGAATTGGGTTTCTCGGCCGTTCGCGCAAATCAACTCGAGCGAACGGTCAACCGAGAGAAGAATAGTGTCGTTCGGACGATTTGAACGTGGCTTCGTGGAGCCTGATTCGATTTCGAGAGATTAAGCCAAGTCGTCTTGGATTACCGAGTCATCAAGACGAAGAAGAAGCCTTAAGACTAACAGTTCCTGCACTGAGCTTGCGCTCTTCAGTCGTGGTATCTCAGATGAAGATGTCAGACAAGCGATAATTTTTTTATATCCTTTAACAATTTATATCTTTTATCCCGATAAGCACGAATGCAACTCGATTTAATTAAGTGGCCGATCAATCGTGAATTGTAACTTCGAAATTCTTAAGAGACTTTTTTATACTGTCTTTAGCTGCATATAATATTATGTAAATTTCTAGATTGTTTTTAATTTGTTTATTTCACAATTCATGAAAGTATTTTAAAAACGGTCAAACATTCGAACGGATTATAGCGTTTTTTTTTCTCCTAAATTGAACACTCAATTTAATTTATATGTTAAATACTTAAATTAAAAATCTAAATTATCATCCCCGTTTTAAGCCACCCAGAAATTAAATTCACTTTATTCTTTCTCTCCTTCATCGTTCTGCTTAATCGCATCCGACCACGCCGATATAGCAACGGAAACGTCACTGTCGATGAATCTAAATGGCGCGTGCTTTTCCCGTCAGTGATTTAGAAAGATCCCCGGTAATCTCGGAGCGCACTGGTAATCATCTCGCGCGCAGAAAACGAGGGTCGCGAAGAGACGCGGAAAGAAATATTCGGCGGTGATTCTTTGGCCGCACCCCCTTCAAATCGCGCTTTCCATGCCGAACGCGGCCATTATCGCGGCTGTGCGGAGTGGGCGATAGCGGGGTGCCGAAAAATATGTTCCAACTTTTTATCTTGTATCTGCACCACCGTCTCGGTGCAGAACTGAGCGTTCTGTTAATTTGCGAAGTTGAAACTTCCATAATCATGCTACGAGTCCGATGCGCTCGGTCACAAAAGCGGACAATTCCGTGAAAAAAGACGAATTATTAGGAAACTTTATTTTTTAATTGCAAATTATTTTCTTTTATATAATATGTTTTAAACATATTTTTAATATCTTTGCTGAAGATTAATTTTAATATAATTGTTATATATCTATTTATAATTTCTCTTACTGTCAGGTTTAAATTTTTCAGTCTATTACACGAGTAATTAAAGGACTTAATAATTTTATAATTTTATTTCCAACATTTTCAAATTCTTGATTTTTAAATTCTAGATGAATATTATTATATAAAAGGATGACGTAAATCAAGTCAATAATAAATAGATTGCGGCAAGATTTAACAATATGAGAAATCGCTAACGCGAAAGCAAGATGAAGCCGTCGTGATGAAAAAGAGCCATCGAGAGAAACTGGTTTCGCTTCTTCAAGGGTTGCCCTTCGGATGAATCTTATCTTTCGACGAGAGCTGTCAAAGACGAAGCGGCATGACGCTTCCGTCGTGCAGGAAGATAACCGGAAGCCCGATAGGTTCTGCACCAGAAATGAGAAATGTCTTTACAGTTGCAGAGATTAAAGATTTCGCGGATGAGTAGTTGCCATCGTTTCCATTTCTTCTTTCGCTCTTTATGATAGATTTTTAACGCGTTTTGTTGCAACGTACAAAAGTAAATTAAAGAATTAAGAAAAATGCACTTTGAATTTTATTTTATTATTATTATTAATATATTAAGTGGAATTATATGTTTTAATTTTTCTATAAATAGAAATATAGTCTCTCTTAATTATTTAAGTTAGTGTTCTTTCAGTTTGTGGAAAAACGCGATCTTAAATTGTATAATAAATCTCATAAACGGACACTTTCGTGATCAGGCGGCAAGCGTATCGCAGACTCGCGCCGAGACGACGCGACGCGTCGGTAATAAACAGAGCGCGTAATACGACGTCGCCGCGATTAAATCCTGCGGCGTAAAAGCCCACCTTAAACCAGCTGATCCCGGTACAAAGACGACGCAAGGACGGGGCGCCTTAATGAAAACTATACGTACCTAGATTAAGGTGGACACTGGTCAGCCTTCGGACCCGCCGGATACGACCTGTCTTATGCAAGGGAGCGGGCTCTATGATGTCCGGCGTATTAGATGGAAGTTTCGGCCATTAATACCTAATATCATGCCGCCGGCAGTAAATCCTTTGTTGGTCATCTTTGACGGGGACTTAACGCCTTGCATCAAGAGACATTCGACCTATCTATCAATCTGGGTACAATCCAATATTGCATTTGATTAGCTTATCACCTTCATAAGGAGTGCAATTTTGATATTCATCTACTTTCACGAATATAAATCTGAAAAATTTTCATCTATTATTCTTTACAATCTCTTTTATAAATTTCAAATTTCTTTCGAGCAAAAATAAAGTCATTACTTTTTACTATAATAATAATAATTTAATTTCTAGCACTGAATGTCCTTTCATAATTAAATGTTAAGCCAAATTTCTATTAAAGTTATTAGATTTACATTGTTAAAGCGGTTTTTAAAGAAATATAGATAATTGCTAAACTTTTATTTCTTCAGCAGTGCATCACTCTTGCGAATGCGTGTTTCGGGTAAATACACGTGATGTCGACTAATTCACTGGTTTCGTGACAAAAATATAGTCGTGTATTGCGAACAATGCGAAATGTACGAGCATGTCGGTAAACAGCACGTTCAATAATCTCATCGAAAATTTGGTGATGCTCTTTAACGGATAAGTATAGGTATCGTACAACTAGGAATTGTGTGGATGGAACTTTCCCTCTTCCATCCCTGCCCTGCAAGTCTTTCTTTCACCATCCCTCTCTCTTCCTTCTCGCACTCCATTTCCTCGGTTTCGCAGAAGTCTGGGATTATGACCTGGAGTGGGATAGACTCCCGGACTTAAGTCAGGGTTACACAAGGATCGCAGCTATTGTGCCATCGCACAGGTCCCATTGTCTCGGGATAGACGAGTGGATCTGCATATGCTTAGCGCCGGAGTTAAACTTCTCTCTCTCCCTCTCGCGTTTCGCATCATCCTCTCTTTCTCCTTCCGTCTTCTCTCAGCGATCTTCAATGCGCGTTCCGCGAATCATCCTGCCCCTCGAATTTGGATGCCGAAACGCCGAAGACTATACCTATTGTCAGCCGGATGTACCGAAACTAGTGCTTCAGTTGAAGCTACGAGATGATTTGAGGTATTCGTGAACTTGCGGAGCTTACGTGAAGATATATATCTTTTGGTTTTCGAATTAAATTAATCAGACTTACTGCTGATAAGCCTCTTATTACCAAAAAATTGTAAAATATTTACAATCATATAATATTTACTGAATTAAAAAATCAAACAATTATAGGAAAACACATAGAGAATCGTAAAAGAAGATAATAATGGAAATATTGATAAAAAAATAAAACAATAACATACTACAATGCATTAAAGGGTTTCTTAATTAAAAACCGACGTAATTGTATGAAAAATTATACATTTTGTATTCAGTCGAAAATCCAAAGGTGACCATGAAACTTTTAATCGAGAATTTACATTACATGCAAGTAACTTGCACGTTCGTAAAGTGATGTAATTGTTAGCTAATTTGTTACCCATAGTAAATTTGTTACTCCATTGTTATCCGTAATGAGAGCGAATTGTCAAGCACGTTACTTCACGCAAACTCTTTTGTCTGTCGCAGCGAAAAATCTGCCGGTGCATTGTGTGGTGGAGACGATTCACAATATCGTGGAAAGCCATGTGAGCAACAGCCGTGAAAAATGGCGAAGTCCCCAAGTGGAGACGGACTCTTACGTTATTATTCCGGTAGCTATGCCCTTTCAGGTAAGAATTATTTTCTTTTATCATGTATATCATTACTATCATTATGTCTTTTGATATACATAAAATGGTTGGAGTTAATAAAAAAAAATAAGAAAATTATTTAGATTATAATTTGCTATTTTAGAGAATTGAACTTTCGTCGTAGAAATAAAAAATGTATTATTTAAATAAAGTAATACACACTAAATTAAATTTAAAAAGAAATGAAGATCTTCTGTATTAACGCGATGTCTTTCAAATCAGGAAGTTTTAAGAAAAAATTTTGTTAATTAAAATTATTATAAGGATTATGAAAATATATCTAAACAACATCGATAATAATTTTGTTTTTTCGCTAATAGGATTTGGTGGGCGAAGCGCTTGTTCGCCTGGGATACTCCAGTGATCTGATACCAAGTGCTAGAGGGAGCATCGTTATACGTAACTGGAAACCTCTGCCGATGGAAAAAGTCGCCGATGGACCGTTACTGACAGTAGGAGATATCTTGGCCGAGTTGACGTCGGTAGCGACTCTGAAGATTCAGGTGTACAGATCCAGACCGCCACCTCCGAGTCCAGCAGCTGAAGTTAGAAATAAATTGCTAAGGTTGCTCCTGTTGCACAGCCATACGCTTCTCGTCTCCGCCGGGTGCCCTTTGGACGAGGTAAGATATCTCGAGTGCTTTTAGGTGTTGAAACTTATATCTTCATGAGTATTTGGAATTGATAGGTATTTGAAAAAAGACACGCTCGTGGTTGTATTATATTTAATTTGTTAAACATTTTCTTATTAAAAAAAAGTTTTTACAATGGATACAGTGGCGAGATGCATACAAACTTAATCTTTTTATAGATATACATTTATTCTGAATATTGATAGATAAATCCTTCGCAACTGAAGGTTGCAAAATACCATTTTAAAAATAAAACTTTCTTAAGCTCTTAAAAGAGCGTCATATATTTTTTCTTCTATTTCGGTATCAGTAAAAGCGAGAGTGCGGAGAAAAAATAATCTTTGCAGAAAAAGAAAAATATTTATAATTTGTATGTAAAGGTGCATTTATTTGAAGAACGAGGTTAAATAATGGCGTACCAAGAGAATTTAAGGGCTATTCGGAGACGAGATCGGAGCAGGGAATATTCGTAGTAAGACAACCGCTTAAAAATGTATAAAATGTAAATCTAGCCAGAGAGTGTTTGTCGTCGGGGCACTTAATCTCATTAAGAAGTCCTCCAACTCGGTACCCTTGTACTCGGTACCTCCCGTAAGAACGGCAAGTGGTAATCTTCAGTAGATTCTTGCTCGCGGCTCGCTGATCCTCACCTTGAATAAATGCTTTCTTGGTTTCGAATCGCCAGAATCAAGAAGTCACCGCACTTTTGGTAGCTTTCGTTTCCGCGCGAATTGAAACGCTTCGAATAATGAAGCTTTCCCCAATCTCGATATTCGTTTTAACTCTGGAATATTTTACGTACATTTGCAATGTTCATTTTATCTTAGGCATGCTAATTC
This sequence comes from Tetramorium parvispinum, assembly GCA_011638315.1. Taxonomy (NCBI): domain Eukaryota; kingdom Metazoa; phylum Arthropoda; class Insecta; order Hymenoptera; family Formicidae; genus Tetramorium; species Tetramorium parvispinum. The sequence continues at coordinate 15,371 of VBVR01000969.1, read as the reverse complement.
TTACTATTGTTAGTTCTTACAATTTATATTTATCGCTTTTCTAAAAGTAGCGAAAACACATATTTCCCTAAAGCTATAGATATCTTAATCAAGATTTCAACGAAAAAGCAGACGACTTATGATTTAACTATAAAGAGAGCTTTATCACAATGTCAATATTTCGACGATTCGACGGTTTTGCCGAAGCTGATTCGACAAAAGTTTATTAACGCTGCGCTACTCTCACTCAATCTTTAGCTCCAGCGGCGAAACCGAGTAACGTAATCCTGACTATTTCAACTAACGTGTAATTTTTTCACGATGACTTCCTCGAGAAGTTTATCCCGATTACGCGATCCTCTCTCGACTTCGTTCTCTGAAGATTGAAATAGACGCGCGAATTTTCGGGTTGGTCCGCACGCGCAAACGTGCCCTTCCGACAACGGAAGATCTCGTAGCGTGTGATAGGATTACCCTTTACTCAACCAAATTCGCAGCCTTCATCAAAAGCCCCCTCGATATCGGTATTGGAGGGGGGGGAAGGGGGACAGAAGAGAAGTACCCCGCCGCCTCTTCCGAGCCGGCATTATCTAAGTGCACTCTCTTTGAAGATCCCGCGCTACCCGCCCATCCCCGAACTTTAATGCCGCTCACGGTGGTCTATGATTACCAATTTTCCCTGGCAAACGTTTCCTGCTTGAGTTTCGTAGCCCGACGGCTAATGGCGAACCGCTGTGATGGAGAACCGACGTCTCTCGCATAGATTTGGCTTAATCTGACGATGATGCACGAAGACGTCCCGCCGAGCGATCTGCTCTTTCTCTTTACATACGATATTTTTCAGCGCCTTTTTTAAAAGATTTTAAATTTTATTCTCTTGCGCTTATACTTTATCTGTGAAAAAACTCGAAGGTTCTCACAAACATTTCTCGTTAGCCTCGAATTTCTTGCAAGAGCAAAGGATATTTTTTTCTAAAAGAATAATTGAATATCGTTATCTGTACATTTTTATTAATTATTAATTTTAAATTTTAAATAAAATAAAAAATTTTACCTTCAGTTTAAAATTATACGTCTATCTAAAAAGCAAATGGAAAAAATTTTCCTATTTTTACTTTCGACAAATTTCGTTTTTATCTTGATGCAATGTTTGTCACAAGATTGATATCAGTTATTTTTGGTATTCGTAACTCAGATAAAATGCACAATTTGTGGCATTCGGATATATCAAAATTGCTTTCGTTGAAGAGTGATTAGAATTTTAAACATGCAAAGTCATACAAATCAGGATCATTAAAGCATACATGATTTTTGAAAAGTACGGCGCTCGTATTTTTTTCGGGATAATGGAAAGTTTTGGAATGGTAATAAATACTTTTCAAGAGGCTCGGGCGTGAAATTCGCATTAATTGGGATCGGCAAACATAAATCATCAGTGTCAACGCGATTTCAGACAATAAAAAGCAACAAAATCTGCTTTGAATCCTATTTAGTTTGAAATGTAGAACAGTGATGTTAACAGACGTCGCCTGATATATCAGGATTAGGGCTTAACCGTATTTATAGCGCGGCAGCAGCATTTGATTTATTTACTATATATTTTTGCAAAATTCTTTACATATATCCCGAAATCTGGTTTACATTTTTATGTAAATATATATAAAGGGCAAAAGAAAGATCACGTTGATTCTAATAAAGATTTGGCAATTGTAGCATCCATTTTTTTAACAAAATAAAATTTGCGATAAAATTATATGTATAAGAATTAATAAATATGTATGGCATATTTTATCTTTATGAAAGTTTGCTGAAAAAAGTACAGACAATTTTTATTTAAATAATTGTTTAGTAATTGGCTAATTCATTCCTGTTACAAAATGTTTCTAAAATTTTGTTTCATAAAAGAATTATGTTCAAAAGCCATAGCAACAGTTCCCGATATTTCGCGAACTTGTTGCGATCTTTGCGCGGATTGTTTGATCAGGGTCCCGTGATCGCGATTGATTTACCACTGTTCTATGGATCAGCCGATTGTGCTGTGCGCAATCACTCTTAAATAATAAATACGTGTAAATCAGGCTCTCGAATCGCGGCACAATGTCGTCAGATAAGCCGGTCGCCCCGCTTTCGACGGTATATACCACTATTTGCCGAACGATTTCTGAAATCTTGAAAACGCCTGTCAAGACTCGCGCCTCGCCTGCCTACCTGGAGTGATTAAGTGCGGTGTCGTAAAACTGAGGCGGATGAGAATTCGAGGAGGTGAACTAGCGGGAAGCCGTTGGCGGCCGGATAATTGTTGTCTTCGTATCTGACGCTACCAAGGTGCCAGGGATACGCGACGGATTACCGCGTTATTAAAGTGGCGTCGAGTGCCTGATCTTCCAGCCCGGAGATATATTTGTTCTTATAAATCATCGGCCAGATAAGGTGCGTGTACCGCTTCCTGAGGCGCGAAATTTTCCATAATCTGTCATCTTAATGCCGTGACGACGGTGACGTTAAACGACGTCGCTTTGTAATGCCTGCCTGCGTCAACAACCAGCCCACGAGAAATCGATCGTCGGAAGAATTTGTATTCACCTAATAAATCCATCCCGGTGGTTTTATTTCGATTCGCCGTAGGCTCTTGTTTTTGTCTTATCTCGAAGACAACATGCAAGATGATACCAAGGATACTGCATTGAGCTTACAATTATGCAACTACGAATTGTAAAATAGTCTTCTATAAAAAGATTTTCTGTATTTTTCCAACGGAAAGACGAAGCAAGAAAACAAGAATATTTTGACAGTTTTTATCAATGTCATCATTTATTAATTTTTTACAGTTAATGCAAGTTTTTAGTAGGAAGTGTAAGGTCTTTGAAAAAAGATCACGTTGCTTTTCTCTTACAGATGACTCTGCTGTCCCTTTGCCGAGGCGGCAACGACCTGTCAGAAGAGACAAAGAGAAATTTCGAAACGTGGCTGCAACAGCAACAGATCGGTCTCGGTATGAACCCAATAGCACCGACTTCCAATCATCATCATCACACGCAAAGTCCGCAGCCCGACAGCGGTGGCACGATCGCTCCCAGTGGCGGTCCGATCGGACCGCCGCATCCAGCGCTTCTTCAGTATTCGCACAAGACCAGGATGAGGACCAGTTTCGACTCGGAGCTCGAGTTGCCGCGTCTCCAGCGTTGGTTCGCCGAAAATCAGCATCCGTCGCGCGAACAGATACAGCACTACGTCGCGGAATTGAACTCCCTGGAGTCGCGCCGCGGCAGAAAACCGCTGGACGCGAACAACGTCGTGTACTGGTTCAAGAACGCCAGGGCGGCGCAGAAGAGAGCCAGCATGAACGGCTGCAGTCCGCCCGGACTCAGCCCGAGGGGCGCCAGCATCGTTAGTGAGGACTGCACGGACGAAGAAGAGGATACTAGGCATCAGGTACGTTCCATGAAACAATTATAGAAAATATAATCGTAATATTAGAAAGATGTTAAGGATTAAATATTTAAAAGCTTCAAGAAGCGCTGACTTTCCTCGAAATCTTCTTAAAAGAGATATTTTTGCTAGATAAAAAATAACAAAGAATAAAAATTGAGACTTTCAGAACATTTAAAAGCGCATAAAAGCGTAATGCTTGATACAATTCTATGTAAAATCCAAAAGAAATGAACTTCTTAACCGCTGCTTTCAGTCGACATCGGGGTCACCCTGCCCACCGAGCAGTCCACCTGTCGGTCCTCTGTCCTTGACTACGAGACCCGAGGATCAGCAGCAGCCACCGACGTCGACTCCATCCTCGGTGAAGCAAGAGGACGCGAGGGTGTCCTCCGGTTCTGAGGACGACGAGACTAGGCACACGGGCCCGATTCCGCCAGGATTTTCCTTGGTGCCCAGTCCCATGTTCGGCCACGGTATAATGTACATGTCGCATTATCTGCCGCCGCGCGGACCAGCTGGCTGTCCCACCAGCATGCTGGCCGACGAGAGAAGGAAGAGGAACCGGACGTTCATCGATCCCGTGACGGAAGTGCCGAGATTAGAATATTGGTTCAAGCGGAGCACTCATCCAAGCCATGCGGTACGTATGAATCGATCGTATATCGTTATCGTGCTAATTTGTCTCTCCTTCGACAGTGATATTAGCATGTTGCGAGAAATTTCTGTGAATAATAATAGCACATTTGTAGATGCAATTACATTCTGAACAGTATATTTCATTGTACATAAAAATAATTATGCACAGAAGCACATTCTACGTGCATTAGTAAAACTTTACGAATTATTAAGAAACGCATAATTAATTGGTATTTAAATTTTCTTGCTTAGAATTTTTTTTAAATAACTCCATTGCCGACTAAATGTTGCTATTGGAAATTAAATTTTTAACTCCCACTTTACGGGAGATTCGCTGAAAACAATTTTACGATCGGTCCATAGCTCATTCTGTCGTACACGGAGGAGCTGAACAAGATGCCCTATCGCCAGAAGTTTCCGCGTCTGGAGCCGAAGAACGTGCAATTCTGGTTCAAGAACCGCAGGGCCAAGAATAAGCGGCTGAAGATGGCTCTATTCGAGGGCGAGTCGCCGCAACAGCATCCATATCACGCCGACTAGTTAATTACCTTAAATAACGTTGACTAGGGACAGAAGCGCGAAAGAAGCAGAGCCTTCGCAATAAGGAAATAAAGGGAAATCGTTAACCGACTTGTTACTCCTTACTATCGTTGACACGCGGCTTTAAACGCTTACTTCAGCCGCACATTCATTGTAATTATCACGTAACGATTAATATAATTATTATGGACTTTCATGAGTGTAAATACGAGATGATGTCGAATAAAAGGTATACGTCACGACAAAATAATATTATTAAGCCCTTTGCGCCGAGTGCAAACTAGCGGGACGTATCGATATAAAAACGATGATGGTATTTCCAGACGATTAATATTTATGATTAATTTATGTATTGATTATACCTCGATATAAAGGCAATACTGGAAGAATAGAAATAAATATGGATCGTCTATGAACCTGTACGTATTATATTTATCAATTTATTAGAATTATTTTTTCAATTTTCAAATTGATTACAATTTCATTTATCAAATTAACAAAGTATTTTATTTTATTATTTCTGAATCCATTTCCAGAGATACATCGTACGATAAATTTCTTTCTCGAAGAATTGCCATGAATTTTGCAGCTCGCCATCTCACAAGAAGAAGAAAAGTCAAGAGGTAAGAGCTTTAAGAGCGATATCATACACGGCGTTCGTTCATTCATCTCGCAAAGGGCGAGTACAATAAATCGCCAAATGATGTTTCGCGAGAGTTTCGTAGAGCCTAGTAATAACATATATATGCCTAAAACGGACGGTAGTGTGTTCACGCGCGTGTGCATGCAATAGAGGCGCCGCGCAACGATACTGTCTCCAAGTCTACAAATGCACAAAGCAGCCGCCCCGACCGAAATCTCGCAGCTAAGATAAGACAGCCGAGCTGTCATCGAGTCAACCCTAACTCAAACGTCACAATAGTCAATGAGTCTTTCTCTAAAAGCGCCGTACTATCTGTCTACGGCGCGCTACTCGCGTATTCGCGTCGCTCGCGAGAGTTTCAGGGACGACCGCGCGGATGCGGCAGGGAATGACAAAGAGATCGGCTGGAACGGAAGCGCGGTGTATTGAGGTGCTTGATAAAAAAATATCCACCAAGCGCAGAGATAGTCAACCTCTTTCTGGTATTTTTATTGCTGGCTAGTATCCTTTTTGCGAAAGGATAACGTATTTTGTATCATTAAGTTTCCGCTTTCACTGACGCCGCCTTTTAACGAGCAGTTAGTCGTTATATAATACTTATCAATATTCTGCCGGTGGATCCGGTATAAGAAGCGAACGATTATCGAGCAGAATCGGATCCTTGTAGCGACATGCGGATTTTCGAGACGCGCCCCGATCGCGTAGCGAAAGAGCAGACTTTCGTGTTTAAGTATGTAGCGATGCGCAAAGACGATGCCGAGGGGATATCGCTGTCATCTACGACACGCGCACAGGACCTGCCGTCCCGGTGGGCCCGCCGGGGGTCGTCCCGGATTTAATGAGGATAGGCGGATTTGTCCAATTAAAACGTCTTACAAGGATCCATCCGGGTCGACGCTCATTCGCAAAACATCGAATCTAGACTTTGCCGCAGCAGCCTCTTCTTATCCCCGCGCTGTATAGGTACCTACCTACGTTATCCCTCTCGTTATCGTTATCGGGCTCCGCCCTTCGAACCGAGCGCGACTCGGGGAACGGCGACGGGGCAGACAAGGATTTATGGAACTTGTTTCGAGTGTGCTGTCGGTATCCGCGAATGTCGTGCAGATTCTACCGCGTCATCGGGCAAAACACAACTCATAATCGAAGGTGAGTGGATTGGCGTTGGCAGTTTATTAAAAGTCACGAGAGCTCACAGATTACAATGTTAGGACGCAATACATTATCTTGTTTCAAGGCACCATATGCAAATACATAAGTACCAGTTGTCTCGAATACGCAAATAAAATAATAAAATTGATGTAATTATTGCGTTAGCTGCTTTTTCAATTTTGCTTCAATTTTAATAAGTGTAGTATGAAGTCAAAGATTTGAGAAATGTACTTTTTAATACATTTATAGTTAGCTGTCTATTATATCTGTAAAACTTTCATATGGTATTTTTTTAATAATTTTAAATTTCAAATATATATTTTTCTTTATTATTTTATTAATCATAAATTTCACTTATAAAACAAACTTATTTATTACTCTCTTTTTATTATCGTTATTGTTCCTTGGAATGTCGTTTCTTCGTATGACCGTTGAGGATCTTCAATCGGAAGAAAACGAAAAAAGAGCAGGTTGGTTGATCGGATAAGAAAATTGCTGCTGAGCCGAAGAGTATGAAGAACTAAGAGGGAACAGTAAAATGGCAACGGAGGAGAGAAGAGAAGCAAGGTCTTATGAAAATCTGAAAGTCAGCAGCCCGGAGGATCATCCCTCTATCTGATCTTAATTTGTCAGGTCGCGCGCAGACAATTTAGACCACACCATTCGCACTAAATCGTTATGAAAAATGGCCAGTTTTGCTAAAATTAGCTTTCTACCATTATCGACGTTATAATAAAATTTCTGCTATGAAAGACATGTCCGTGGTAATATTATTCTGCCACCGTTACATTAAAACATTTTTGATCGATTTTAAAAATATCTTAATGTATTAATATATACATGTGTTATCTAAATAGAATTTTTTCGGGAAGAAACAAATAACACAAACTTATTATTGATAATAATAGTAATAACATATAATAGCAATTAATCTAACAGTATATAACGACGCTTATCCCCTAAAATCCCCTAAAATCCCCTAAAACTGAAATTAAATAAGGAAATTCATTTAATAATTTCACAGTGTCTTTCGTATTTTTGAAAAATGCAATATAATATAGAAATTTTCATGCAGCGATTAATCATTACAATTTAACAAACGATTGGGGAGGGAGGATAAATTCCCGAGTTACGCGATAAAGCGAGCTGCGGACGGGTAACATCCGACAAATTGCGAACGATCGAAGGGAATTCAGAATCACTTGGAACCGACGAGCGTAGCGCGATGCAACGCGAGCTAGACATTGCCCTTTGCATTTCCACACGATCGTATCCACGAAAAGTATCCACGAGACGTGGGTACACGTCGCTTCAAAGGAGCATTGTGTATGCTTTGGCATTCAGAGGACGTTCTTATCTGCCTATCCGGGGAGCTGTCAGCAAAGTTCCTGAATAATAACAGAGAGCTTGTGTAAGAGAAAGAGAAAGAGAGGGTGAGTAAGAGAGAGAGAGGGGAAGGAAGAAGAGGGAAAGATAGAAACAGTGAGAGAGAGAGACAGCCAAATGGAGAGCCACGCGGTTCTGCTATCAGCCGCAGCTAGGATATGCCTAACTATTCTGTTTCCATGCGGCTGCCGGACGTTTCGCCGTAGATAATGTTGGCCAGGATGGTTAGATTGTTGGATGCGATTGATAAGAACCGAAAATGCCCTCCGTCGCTGAATCGGATTGTAACGAATGCGCGTAGAGCGAGCCGGCTGCGTAAGAACGTCGTTCTCATTAATAATTCGTTCACAACCGCCGACGCGAGTGGTATCTCCAAGCATAACTTTTCCGACAAAAATAATTCATGCAACAAAAATGTCGAAAATGACAAGAAAATGTGCGATAAATCATTACTTATTGTTATGATATACATTCTTGAACTTGATATACATAATTAAATTTGTGAACATGATAAAAATCATAATAGGATACGGATTTATTACATTAAAAACTTATAAATACAAATTAATAATATATAAACAATTAAATGTGGTTATAAAACTTTTTAAGATTTGAAAACTGAAGGCGCTCAGCTAGAATTTCCTGAACAAACTCTTCATTTATTAAAAGATTTGTGTAAATGAAATAACATTAATGTGACAAGAGAGAGAACTTTCCGAGAGTTAGGCGAAAGAAACAACAGTAAAATAGTTAGAAGGGAGACCAGAGAGAGGATGAAGTCACAAGATAGCGGAGGGGTTTGAGAATTCGAGAGCTCGCAAATTAGCCGCAGGATTGGCCTCATAATCCTTGAGGGATGCTACGGTGGGCGACGCGGCTTCCATCTTCTTGTCCTGCTCTCATTTCTCTCTCTCTCTTTCTCCAATTGTCTCTTTCTTCTTATTATTTCTTTCTCTTTTCGTTCACAAGGGTGGCTGATGAGGTCATATAAACGAACTTCGCTTTCCCCTTCTTATTCTTTAATCCTACCCCTCCCTGCACTCGCGCGGCTATACTAAAAATTACGAGTAGCGAAGAAGAGGACGAGCGGCTGAAACCCAACGATTGAAAGTAATGAGCCGTGGAAGGAAAATCACCAAGGGGTAGGCCGTATTCTCCGTTAGGAGTAATCCGATGGTCGGATAATTAATCCCGTTAATTTATTGGCACCGACTCCTGACGTTGCGATCGTGCGTGTGAAGAAAGAAAAAACGGGCGAAAAATAAAGTATATAGCAATAATGTTTGGTCGAAAATATTCATTAATCCGAATATGGATACCCAAAAGATCACATCGATGCAATTAGTTGAAGTGGAATATCCTAATAAATGGTTTCTAAAAATATTTTTAATCTTTCTTATATTTCTTATATTTATGTTCTGTCTGAAGAGCGTGCTTCATAAAGTTTAAATTCTTTGCGATAGAAAGAACGGAGAAAGCTCTCGTGGAACTGTCTATGGGCGTCTTAAAAACCTAAGGAGACTGCATAATAATAGAGCCAATATATCGATCTTAATTCCCTGGAAAGCTTAAAGGGGCAGAAATCGCGGTAGTGATACCAGCGTGATTTCGGTCGGACCTAGCGACGACGCCTTAATTGATCTACTGCCGAATGTTACACGATTGGACGGGGGTATTAAGCCTCGGAGAGTGGACGCTTAGCGGTCATTGGCCAAGATCTATCGCGAGAGTAAAGCCCAAGGAGAGGAGATCATACCACTTAGCCCGCTCGACGCGGGAGCTCCTTTCGCGACCGTAAATAAAAGAAATCCTTGTAATGGCCTTTAGCGAAGATCCTCCTACCATCCACCTCCTCCCTCGCTCGTCCCGTCGACGAGCGATCCTCACCCCCGGTTATTAAGCCCCGGAGGCAACCAACCCCCGGCGTATCAGAAGCTCGTAGGCCCGAGCGGTCGGTCCAGCCGGCAGCCGCAGTTAATTCCTTAACCCTTATAGACTTCGAGAAAATTTAGGGACCCCCGGTGATGTAGGAAGAGGGGTAGGGATGCGCCCGCGTACATAAACCGGGGAGAGGGGAGGATGGAGGATGGAGAGCGAAGCGGTGGGTAGTCTTGGAGAGAAACCGTGAGCCGAAGCAGGAATACCAGGTGCTCCTGGGATCTTGGCGGCATCTTACGCCCGGACGATACATAATTTATGTCGCGCTCCGGTGGGCTTAAGACAGCATTAAGATCGACCGAGCACCAACATCTCCGCCACATCCGTCCCCTCCCCCTTCGCACCCGGTGCGGGATCTACCGGTGCCCTGCATCCGCATGACCGTTATTTGCACGTGGTAAGAAAGCGCTTACGCGAAGGCCCCGGCGATTAGCTCGCTTCACAGGCGGATAGATCACCGGATGGGTTTGGGTTGTTGGTGTACGTGAGAGCCTTGTGCGGGATATGAGGGGTATATCATGGGGGAAAAGCTGTAACCGCGGGTTACAGACCGATAAAAAAAAGAGATTGTAAAATTTAGGATATAATGCGGTGGAAAGATTTTCTTTTGAAACTCGAAGTAATCCGTTTACGTTCATCATCAATCAATTTCGCCTTTTTTCATGCTACAATCAGTATTCTACTGACGTTCTTGAATACTATTTTGGATTTCCGTCTCATTGATATAAAGCGTTTTTGAGGCATAATTGATGTTACGACAGGAAATTTTACATTTCTCACAAGAGATATAATAGCGACTTGCAAATTACAAAATTAGAGTAAAAAACATGAAGCGTATTCTTTTGAAGTATTTAAATTTTATTTCTGATTTATATTTGAAACGAAGTATCCAAACTTGGATTTGAACTAGATATATCCGCGTCTAGCAAAGATATCGCAAAGGGACGAAGATCAATGTCACGTGTGTACCGAAGCTTTCGATAAATTCGAGGACACTGATTAGTTCTTCTTTTACGGGGATCAGAAGGAATGCCATGCGGCTTAAGTTTCGTTTCTGAAGGAGATCAGAATTCGAACGGAGGGGTTGCTGATACCGATGGCTTTTAGCCTTTTCATGGATGGCCAAACAGAATCCTTCGTACCGGTGCAGAGGCGCGCGCGCGTCCTTTTGATCCGGCGCTCGTATCCTTCGCACGGAAGCCGCGACTGGAGCTAACTGTGGAAGGATCAGGATATTGCGCACATATTTCCTCGCCGGCTGACTCCAGGCGATCTTTCTTACCCTCGTGTTTATTTATTGCCGAGTTTAATATTACACGTGTAATATCTGACTATATTTTCGTGAAGCCCATGAAGACGACACTATCCTTTTAAATCTCGTCTTGACGACCGACTACGTTTTACGAATAAAAATTTCGCTCGGATATCAGTATCAATATCCTAAATCGCTATTATAATGCTTTGGTAATTGTAATGGTTACAATATTTATAAGCTTCTTAATTAGCTTTATATCAAATTAATTTATCAAAACATCCCTTAATTTTAAAAAATCTTTTTAGTCTTTTACTGTTTTTTATATTATGTAAATTCGAGATTAAAAATATATTTTTGATATTTTTCGTTTTACTTTCATTTTTTCAACAGTATTAATTGCGAATTAATATTGCAGACATACTCGATAAAATTTCGTTCTTTTAAAATTGATGCATTTTTTTCGCAATATCTTTTCTCTTTAAAAAGATGGTTAATTTTTTTATTGAAAATATTACAATATATTATTAAATAAAATATATTAAACATAATATAATATATTATACATATATACATATATAAAATATATATATATATACGTCTTCGAATTTATTTAACAATCGTCTGTTTAAATTTCAACCAAAAAGTATATCTTCGCGACCGATTATCGTGCAATCGTAGGGACAGCGGTATCAACGCGGTTTAGGCTTCTTTCACGGTCCAGACGACCGGATGATCAGCGGTCGGGCATCTCCGAGCGTCCCATGGGATCATGGGAGAAAGAGCAAAAAGCCGAAGAAAGGAGGAGAGAAAAAATAATTGAAAATTTTCGGATGGTCAGGCCGGGGGCGGGTTGATGGTACACCGGTCGCGCCGAGAACGTCTTGGCTGGGCGACTTGCGATAAAGCAAAGAGCCTGTGCTAAATACTTACATAAATCTGTATTGCCTTGCGCAGCAAGGAGAGGAGCTTATACTACACCCACGTATACACACACATTGAACGAACGCGCACGCAAACGCGCCTCCGCAATGTAAACCGCGTTGGGATTCGTTTCCTGGAGAAGGAAATGCTGATGCCCTCTGTCCGGTTGCGATTTGGAAACCGTTTATTTTTCTAAATATTTATTCTTCTAAATATCACGTGCTTTTTACCAGTCTCTTCAAATATAATAACTTATTAAAAGATTAACTAAATCAATAAAATAGTAACAGCAATTTTCATGAAATCTATAAGACTATATAAGAATTAATGTTCCACACATTTGACATTAAATTCTTATTTAATTGAAATTTAATTATTACCAATTTGAGAATTTTCTGATGTAAACACGATATAAATTAAAGAGATAAATTTAATAAATGCGAGCTGATCATTTTGTTACGCTTGAATTATTCCGTTAATTATTCCAATAAACTTGTATAGTCAGACTGATAATAATAATATAATTAACAAAAGGATAAAATGTGCGTTAACAAACATTTGATTAACTTTTTGTTACTTTTATTGTCTTTTTTTCCCCGACGACTGTTGTGTGAATTGCAAGAGAAAATAAAACACGTGACTTCCGAACGCGCCTCGCTTTTCGCACCAGTCGATCGAATTGAATCGATAATAGTTAATGCTATGCATTTAATGCCGAATACACAACGGCACTGGAAATGCGGAGATTCATGTGTAATATACAGCGAGCCATAAATATCGAAACACAGAGCCGTCGACGGCGCCTGCCACGGCACGGAGGGTGGGCGGTGTAGGTAGTAAGGGTGTCTCACGGGGGAGACTCAATTGATAAACGGATAAAAGCGAAGCCACAGTGGTTTCGTATCACGCGGAGACGACGTAGCTTTCCATCGGTGCGTTTGACCCAATTAAAGTTCGCGTGACGGTATTTAAAACCAATATCGAGACCCGTTTATGAAAACCGTTACTAAATCACTCATGACCCAGTATAATTTAGTCTTATAATGAGAGGGATTCGCGCGAAAGTGCTTGAGAGCATTATGAAACAAAATTAACTAACACTGATCATTGGCGAAGTATATATCGATATAATTATGAACGTGTGCCACAATTCTGCACATTTTTTAAATTTAATTTTAATACTCGTTATCAATCCTCCTGATAATGTAATTAATTATATTTGCATTTGGTATGAACTTTTAGAGACTTAGAAAAACACATTCAGCCGCGTCTTTTTCCTGTATCTCCTTTCAGTATCGTAATCCCTTTCCATTAAATTATGTCAAACGCGGTTTACAGTTTCAGTTGCAGTCAAATTACGTTCATCTGGGAAGAAGGGTAAAATCGCGAGGCAAGAGACGGAAGGTGATCTCGAAGGCGAGAAAAACGAAGGAAGCGAAGTACGGGGGACCGTGGAACGGTAAGGAAGGTGGCACGCAAGAGGGGGTTGGAGGGAACGGTTCGCAGGTCTTCGCAGAATCCGCGGGTGCCGGGGCAATAAATCTGGCGGGTATATCTGAGCTCATGAATGTTATTAAGATACAACCCCCCGCGAGCTGAACGCTCGCGCGGGGGCGTGTACGTTACCGACGTAGGGAGATATAGGCAGTGCCGAAGAAGCCTGGAGCTTCTTGCGGTGAGAACCTGCTGGGGCCAGCCGCAGCCGGGAGAGAACGTCGCCGAAGGGGCGAAGAGGACGGCCGGAGTGGCAAGAAGAAGAGAAAAGAGAGAGGCGACCCGAAGAAACGGTTATGAAGAAATACCGCCACCGGTAATCCCATCATAGATCACCGCCTCTGGTGGCCGCCACTGTGCCTTCAGCTCGTTTCTTCGTCTTCTTTCTCCTTCGACCCGCTCTCGCACGTCCCCCGCGTTCTCCCTCTCTGCCACTGGTCGCGGCTACCTCCTTCTTGCTTGCCATCCACCGCGTCTTAATACCGTGGACTTAACGCTTAACAAACCTTTGCGGTCGACGTCATATGGAAAATCGATATGTCAAAGATCGCGCTGGTTAATGTCACGGTGAAACTAGATTGCGTAATTGATGAATTTGGAAAGAGCAGAGGGCAGAATATAACAGATTTTGGACTTGTATGTTACTTCGAATGTAAATCTCGTCATTCCTCGAAAGAAGTCAAAGATAAGGGCTTTTAATAAAGTAAAAGGATAATGAAAAATGAAATTATGATGATAATATAAATTATATTTGTACCTTATAATTTCTGATATTAGAATTCTATTGACTATATAGCAGTAATATTTTATATTGCAAGTTGATGATTAATATTATATTTATGTTCAGTTATGTAATTTTATATTTATAATTCAATTTTGCTATTTTGTTACAAAATTGATGCAAAATGTTTTTAATAGACTATTCATTTTTCCAGAACTCCTTTGATATATTTTGATTTTAACAATAGATTCTTTAAGACACTTGAAGTTATTAATACCGATATATCAGTAAATTAACAAGTAAAATGAGTGACAATATATAATTTATCACACTACAAATTTTCTTTTCTTTTGCGGAAGAAAGCTGTGAAAATATTCAGAGATTTGGTGTGTCTAATTGCTACGATGTCGCGAGGTCAATTTGAAAGGAGATAATCGCTGAAGTACAAACTTCCTATATATCTTTCACTTCGCTAAGTCTAGAGTTTCTCTCTTACTGATTTCCTTAATAATTTATCATCGTAAGTTAGTCGCGCAAACGAGTACGGCCGGATCCCCGTTTTGCAATCTAACGTTTCCAGCGTGGGTCAGAAGATTAGGATCTTATCATCTCAAGAGATTGCACGGACGTGGTTTAAGGATTGTTTAAGATTTTATTTAACTGTCGCGTCGCCTCGGCAAGTCGCGTGAACGCGAAAGTTAAAAATTACCAATCGTTTACCAAAGAAAGATTTAACATTGTCTTGGAACTGTCGGACTCGTAAGCACGCTCACTCTCTCGCCAATTAATTAATTGAGCTTTGCAGTATGAAATGGACCGCGGTCCTCGAACATCAAAGTGAAGCTTTCGGTCTTCCACCCATCCCCAGCTGTCTGTCAAAGTGTCCTGCTTGCCAATTAATAAAGGACCTATATATTTGTCCATCAGTTCCTGCGACGTCTTATCCCGTAATAGTAAGTAAATATAGAGATCCTGCGATGTGTGTCTCACACGAATGAATCAATTTGTGCTCCTGTATAATAATCATCTCTTATATAGCTAATAAAAGTTTATATAATAAATGTAGCAAAAATTCAAATAAAGCCGTTCTGTTTTTAAAAATACTCGAATAATACATCATCTTAGCATAATAATTAAAACGATTTTGTTTATACAGATTTTTTTATTATAATTAAATATTAAGTTAGTTGTTCAATTATCATTGTAAAATTAATATTTTTATCTGCTAAAAAATGAATAATATATTAAATAATATATTAATTAAAATATTAGAT
>VBVR01000968.1:0-37072 GCA_011638315.1 Tetramorium parvispinum | reverse complement strand
CTATATAATTATATAATTATAACTATATAATTATGTAATTTTTTATATACAAAAATATATTTTATAACGAAATTTTTTGAAAATCACACGGGCACTTTATAATACGCGTGAGGTAGTAAATGAACTGAGAGGCAAAAAACAGGCTAGCACGAGATATGAAGATTTTATAGCATCTACAATTTCATTAGTTTGTGAGTGTATATAGTAGTCTTATGAAAACAATCTAATTTTTATCTATTTTTAAGTGTATAATTTTCACTGTCAAAGGGTGCCTTCTTCGTGAAATTTTCGACATATCGTGTATAATAATAATAAGTAGGCGACGGAGAGGCCTGAGGGAAAATCTCATTGTAAATCACAGTTCTCAATAGATTGTTTCTTTGCCCTCTTTGTAAAGGCGAATTTTCTAGCCAATCGTATAAAGATCATAATCTGTTAATAGATATTTGTAGCGATTGCGATTTCATTGCGCGACACAGCCAACGAAGGGGACTGAAATGAATTATTGTAGAACGAGTTTTTCTTACATTACAGTGTACGAATTAATTCATAGTTTGTGATAATAAATATTGTAATTATTATAATAAATTTTATGATTTCTGTTCATTCACAAAAACCTCCTAGAATATAAAAAAATTTCTAATATCCAGCGATGTGGCAATGTAAAAAAAAAAAACAAATATTTACTTTAAGAAAATAATAGATTCATCGTGATAGTTTTTAATTATTTGCAGAAGCAACATATGGCATTTTACAAGACAATTTGCATCGAGAAATCATAGTACGTACTTGCAGTCGATAAACATCCTACGGTTTCATATCTCGATTACCAGGTGACACTCGAGGTATTAAACCATATTTGCGATATATCATACTCATGTATGTTAATACAACTTGTAATAATAATTACATATATGAATATGATATGTCTGTATATATATATTTTTTTATATATTCAAACGATACGTTTTACGGATGAATGTTTATGATAAACGTAATAGGTATACGAAAAGTTATATTATATGTATTAAATATCATACTTTTGTTTTTTTAAACTTACATATCGCTTTCATGAAGTATAAAATGTGTCTATCAAAATCTCTCTTTTTATTTCCAGAAAACCAATAACATTTTTTCATTATCATGGCTCGAACATTTCTACATATTATCGTCATTTTAGTTCGTCATTTTACATATCGTGCATGTTTTAATGAAGAAACAATCCCAAGGGTGCCATTTAAATCAACTCTCAAGTGTTTCGTGAATGACGCTTTCCATATCGCTCTGAGAGAATCCTGAATCCTCAATCTTCCTCAATCTTCGTTAAGTTCCATATGTGTTGCCGTCATTGTTCTACAGAAGTCGGGACGTTCGAAATGACTGGCGTCAGGTTCAACACGTTAGAACCATTTAGCTATGCGACGAGGAAATTGCGACGAGAGCACCTCCGGTGCGGAAGGAGTGCATGGCGCGCATACGGAACATGTGCAGTCGTAATATGTAATGAGGATACGTTGGAGCACGTACGTTCTCTCACGGGAATGTGTCGACATGCCCGTATCTGACTTTCCTCTCGCACGAATCACATGGCGAGATAGTAGCGTCAATCTTAATATTTCAATCCACCAATACAAGTCTTATTAATGAAGGAATAATGTATTGCAGCTGAGAGAAATAAAATTAAAGAGAAAAATCTCTCATTACTTTGTTCATAAACGTTAAATTGACTTATCTTATTGCGAATCGCCTTGCAGAAATGTCTAACACATTTCTCGCGCAAGGAAATGCAAGTCTACCGTCATCTTTCCTGAGGATTTACTAAAAGGAATATGTAATTGCATCGGCGCGTAATGAATGTATTCTCGTACACGAGCGAAAGATGAATATGTATTCGCAAACTGATTGTATAATCATATTTACTCATCTACACTTGAAGTTTGTTTATTCTTATCGGATTTGCAGATTTACTCGCGCGTGTTTTGTTTTATACTGTGAGTTTATTACTAATAGAATGACAATAATATTCAATTATATTTAATTCACAATGTTCAAAAGAATGTATATTGTAAATTCTTAAATAAAATGTACGAAAATTCGACAATAAGATAATTTCACAAATAATCTAATTATAGAAAAATATTAACAATATGCCAATTTTTGTTGCAATTATTACTAAATAACTTTTCTAAAATAAAAGCTATAGTATAATAAATGATCTTATTTCTTAAGATTCCTAGTTAGTAAAAATAATTAAGTAAAAATAGTTGAAAGGTTCTCGTAAAAATATTTCATTCTCCTAAAGCCATTTTCTGTTTTTTTGTTTGCGTCAGTTTCTGCGGTTGAGGTGCACCACGTTGGTGAAAAATATCTAATTATCTTGATTTTATATCTTACTAACGTTATACCATCTTCTACTTTTGTCAGAGCCATATCGTCCTCCACGCTTCATGTATCACCGAATACGATTTTTCCTCAATGTTTTATCCCGTACAACGAGCAAAAAAAAAGTCACGCAGCTACCAGAGTTTCGAGATTTATTTGTGCAGATTTTAAAAAATCGGGTTTCGTTCGTGTTTTTATTGAATCTTCCCAATGAAACGGATTTCCGGTACGTAACGAATCCTATTTCACCCTAGCGATATGTGACAAAAGCCACCGCTTTTCGATGCACTGGAGATGCTATATATGCTTTTTATCGTACCATAGAAACCCTTTACAGACGCACGATTTTCCTCCCTGTATATCAGCCTTTTTAATTCTTCGGATTAATTACGAAACTATCTAAAATCAGAAAAGTTCCTTTAACTATGTTAAATTGGAATCATCATGTCATCTAAAACTTTTTATACTATAGTGTATAAATATATGTATATTATAGCACGGTATTAAGAGATAAAATAAAAAAAAATATATTAAAATCTTTTATTTTCTTAAAAATATTAAAATTTTCTATCCTGATTTATAGAAGCATTAAACTTTTGCAAATCAACAATACAAATTAGATTGCAGTAAAATAATGCGTAAGACTTGAAAGAATATGTGTTTTACTCATAACAGAATGAATTATTAACATTGATACATAAAATTTTGAATTAATAATAAATCTAATCAATTACTGAAATAATTATTACATTAAAGCTCCATTATTAAGTAGAAAATTTGTTAACCTTGTTTGTCAATAGATTTACTTAAAGTGATATTTAAATTGAAACGTACTGTAAAATAAGAAATCCAAATATTAAAATAGAGTTAGAGGAAACAATATTTCTCTAAAATGTCATAACGCTTCACCATATATACGTTTTTTTACGGGCGTGAACTGCCACTTTCGCTTCGAAGGATTTTCACGTCCCGAATTGCGGTAGCAAAATTTTATGAGGTCGCCGTGTCGCAATTCCAGAACATCGATTCACCGCTACGAGTATCGTACTGACTCTATGAACGCGATGACACGTGCGATATTGTCAATGAGATTTATATCGATTATGCGGCAAGTGACGATTGAAGTTTCGATCAGAACGGAATCAAGATATATTTTAAAACCTGAAATATCGAGCCGCGTACCGCTAAGCGGAAATAATTAAAATATGTGCACTTGTTTGAGCAGAGACTTCAAGAGAGCGACGAAGGAGCTTCCAGGATAAACAATTCATACGACGCGTTCGTCGCGTTTGCGTTCGCGATTATTTTAGCCGCATTCATATTTCACATTTCGCACAAGCTTTGAGTCCGCAGAGTAGAAAAAGAAGGGCGCTCGGGAGGGATGTCAAAGAAGGTACGCGCGCGGACATAAATTGCAAAGTTTTAGCAAACGTCATAAGGTAGGACACTTTTGCCGTTGTGAAGTCAAACAGAGTGAGTCCCTCAGGCTGCTTGCTTATTGTTAATTCAACCGAGCTACCAAGCTGGGCTCTTTGCTTGCTTTAGCGCTCGTGTTTGAGACTGGAGTCTTTGAATCCAGACAGCCGCCGACGAATAAAACGCTGCCTACGGTATCGGATTGTGCGCTGTTGACGGCAAACTGAAATTACGTAGGGATTAGTGCTACCAGTATCAAACAACAAAGCTTTCGCTGGTATTGAGTGTCCAGACGCAAGCACGCCTGGACTTGAAGGTTTGCAACCGCAGGTTTGCAAACTTATTCGCTATTATGCTTGTAATTTAATTAATGTAGAGCAGAATTAATTTCTATTAAATTAATTACTTATTGCTGTGTTCTAGACGAAAAATGTATTATTATTGAGATTAATATATAATTTTTTTATTCTATATATATATGCATCTATTGCATTATATATAATTTAATATAATTTATTATATTAAATAACACATAACAGAGTTGAAATTTAAACGGTAATTTAAGCTCTCGAAGAAAGGATCTCATTGTTAATTTGTAAATTTGCAAACAATTTGCGGATCTCTTATTGGGCTGTGGTTTAATTAACGTGTAGTACATTTAATAATTATTTATTATAAAGTAATTAATAATATAGCATGTATGTTTACAATCACGTCGCAACTAACTAGCATTGCTAATTATCATAAGTTAAACATGTAGTTATTATTATTTCGATATTATTATTTCTCTGATATTGTCACACGAAAGTGGCACAAATTAACTCTTTGATGAGAAATAAATAGTTTCAATTATCTCTCAGTATCAATAAAGAATACGTACATCTAGGCGGAGTAAAAAAAATCGGTTTTTAAAAAATGCTTTTGCTCTGAAAGTATGGTTACTTCGAGATATTTATTCGAAAATTTCGTTTTAAAATTTCTAAAAATAACGAAACTACGATCGTCCGGATAATTAGAAAAAAATTTGCAGGAAGCTCAAGGGTTCTTCTTTTGACAACTGCTCGAACTGTTTACCACTGAGCTATCCAATGCCAATTTAAATTGCATCGGAATGAGTGACGCGACGTAAAACACACATTGCCCACCATTGTACCGACCTCTTTATATTCTGTGCATTTATATTGCTGATCTTCTTAACGTATTTGCACGTGTTTTGCTTCCCACGAGGCCTCCCCTTTCCCTTAGCTTTCCCTAACCACCCTCTCGTCGATCGCGCTTTCACGTTTTTTATCAATCCTTTTTCTATTTTCCGTCTCGCTTCATCGTTTGGTTGAATAAATTTCGATTCTTGCGGGAAAAGCATGCAGAAATTATAAATCCTCCAGAGGAATAAAGAGATTTATATTCCCCCGAAAAATGAAAAACCCCTGATATATTTCTGAAACCACCGATCCATCACTTATTTGAATTGCGGTGTCACGAGCAAAGTTGAAAAAGTGTCTTTTATTATAATTCATGCCAAAATAAATCCGAATTTTTTCGGCATACCCTTTTCATATTTGACAATTATAATAATTATATTTGACAATTATACTAATCAATATTAGTGGAGTAACGCATATGACTCGATATCTCTAATTTTCGCTTGAAATTTATTGCCTTGTAGTGCTCTCGGTTCTCCCTTTCATAATTTTCAGCAGACGTCATAAAGTCAGCAGATCGCTATAATTTAACGCCGCCGTAAGGGAGTTCTCATTGTGCAAGCGGGACATATCGCGAGACCTAATAAAATATGAAAGTTGGCAACTGCGTGCTAGGATAATTGTTTGCGGCGTAGCATCTCCCATGCCCTTTAACGGAACGGAAGGGAACGTTATCCTTGCGGGATAAAATACACGAGTTTCCAATTTCTCGTGAGAGCGGAATTGCAGTTACAGTCGTTACTACCGCGGCGTACAATAGTAGCCGATCGTTAAGGAAAAAAAAAAAGAACGAGAGGATTCTCGTAAAGTATGATATACATATTTCATTGCGCGTTGCCGGCGTATGGGCGCAAATAAAAATTCCACCAACGAATGGCTATAAACGATTTTACAGCGGAACGTCGCGCGGTATACTTGATATCACGGTATTCCTCGTTGCACAGCATTGGTCAACATTGAAATATTACTTTTGCATTTTCGCAATAAATCCCCCTTTTAATGGGCCGATGAGATAACAGAATCCTGGAATTTATGGCGCCTCTCCGACGGAATATTGTTAGCCGTTGTGTTCATTGATTATTTTTCTTGATTGCAGTATATCAGAATAGCAAGGAAATTCGAATGTCTCAAATAAATCTTGTAATAAATTTAATGAAGAAATCCATTTAGACTCTTCATACAAATATGTTATCGAAAAAAGAAACATTTTAATCTTAGCAAATATCAACGTTTGAGAAATGTTTTTATTATAGTTTCTATGAATATTATAAAATTATGAAACATAGAAGCTGTGCTCCATAATTTGTTCAAAAAGTTTGTCAAAATGGAAGCGAAATGTTTTGTTGTATACTCCCATTGTAAAATTAGATAATGTAATTAAAAATTTATATCGTAAATCTTTCTAAAGATATGCAGAAACTTTCAGCCTTTCTTACCGCCGTAACAGTGACCGTGGACATAAAGCAACGAGCGTTGTTTTATTTATCAGATTTTAGCGCACAGATGGTGGCTGAGTGCCATTGGATATGCCGGCATTTAAGTGCGCGAGAAAACCACCTGTTATTTTCTGCAGCGCGATTTCCAAGCACGATGCACCGGCGAAAGTACGTAGGAACAAAACGCGCCGGAACTACTCCGGGAGTAACGTATTTCGTCGACGTGAAAAACGGAGGGAAACTAGTTGTTTCTACTCTCGGAAACACGAAACGAAACGAAAACTCTCGCGCCGGATAGAAGCGCATTTTATCGAAGAATTACTGTCGACACACCAACGCAAATAATAATTGCTGTTATTCTTCAAGTACTTCGCCGGGATGACGTAAGAAAAAAGAAGCTGCAGCTGCGGAAATTTCACACAAGATTTCGCTGGACGAAGCTAAGTAGTTCTCAAACTGCGGAAACTTATATAAATAAGCTACGCGAACGACAGAAGGAGAAAAATGAAATTTCTTATCTTAATCGTTGAACTTAAAGTAAATTGAGGATTGAGGATTAAATCTAGCAAAGTTCAATGATAAATGTGGGATTTACCGGAGAAAGAAATTGGAACTTTTTACATCGGCTTTTTAGATCGAATCTTTTGACATTTCGTATATCCGAACTTCAAATAGAAAATGTCGAGATCTTATATCGTGTCCTGCAAAGGAATATTGAGATTATTCGTTGTCTTCTATTTGAGGATGTTCGCTAAAGAACAGATGATTCGAATGGGATTCGAAATAAATGCAGTGCGCGATGATAACGGACAGATGGTCTTGCGCAAAGATAGATTGAGATATATAGGTCAGTTCGATCTCGACGACCTTGCGTCCTCGCGAGATAGAGAAGAGCGGGTCGACGTCGAAACGGCTCCAGACATCCTGGCACCGACAGGGATCTCCTTCGCTCCGGAACATATTCCGGAATGTAAAAGCGAGCAATGCTCTGTTCGAAACACAACATTCATTCTAATACATTCGTCACTGAACACAAATAAAATGTGAATCAGAAATCATTTTATAAGTATCTAACGAAGATACAGGATTCGTATACATAAGATTTCATTCGAGAGCTACATAACTGATCGATCGTTATGTATTTGCTAAAAACCCTCAAATAAATATAAATATTTGAGACTTTTCTTCTACGTTTTTCTCTATAAAATAAAATTTATAGACTATCCATATTCTGGAATAAAATTTTTATCATAATTTATCATTAACGTAAGGAAAGAGATGTTTCTAATTTTATATAAAGTTAAAAAATTGTTTTATATCTCATATATAAATATGTCTGAATATGAAGTTTATTTATATTTTAGACATGTAATCTTTATCTTATAAAATCTACATTGCTTATGCTTCTTGACGAAAAATTTTAACATTCATGATATAATGTATTAATGATAAATTATTTTATAAAATAATATCTATTCTAGAATATCTCACTTTTCTATCTCTTTCTGACTTTTGGAAAATTAAGATTTACGATGCACCCATTTCTTTCTGCTTACAATGCCCATAGATGGACGTGTCTTTAATCCAGAATTTTCCAAGGTTTCCTCCTTGACTGCTGCTTCCGAAGTAATCCAATTTCTACAGCACAGTCGTAGAGAAAAACCCATTAATCTGTTGGTTACTAGCTCGTTTTATTCGAACAGAGAACACACTGTTTTTGCAAATTAAAAATAAAATAATGAAAGTCTGTTTCAGTTATAAAAATAACTTCGTTCAACTTGGCAATAATATTTGTTAACAGAATTTAAAATATGCAGAATACAACGTAAAAAATTCTATCAAATTCTATCAAGTTTTCAAATGTTTTTCCTTCGTTTTTAATGTTTACTATTATTCGTCGAAAGTTTCTAACTTTTAATGTTGGATATTTCTATAATCATTAACTTTTTTACTTTTCAGGACCTCAGTTACCAATCCTATAATAATTCACTGAAACATAATCTTCATTTATCTTCTTTTGTCCGCCGAGATTGAAAATGTGTCCAATGTTCCTCGAACACCATTTATAACTTACGATAAACCGGTGAAAGGTCTCTCAATTCCAGTGTAAAAAAAAAAAGTTACGTCAATGTCCATCTATTGAAGGGATCGTCGTGAAGCAGCTATGAGTAGAGGTTCGTTTCAATAGCGTCTTACTTGCTTGAATAAAGTATGAGGAACGGGGGTGTCGACCATTGTGCCGGAAGTTCATGGTTACTTATATATGACGTCGTAAAGGACGGTACTAGAACGACACATTCTCTTTAATGACCCTACATTAAGTCTTGAGAGTTCGTTAACGAATCCTACTGTCGGTCTGAGCATCCTCGGAGCTACAACAATCGACTTGGTCTCGAAATTCTTTCCCTCTGCCCCCGGCAAGAAGGGACGCGCTTGAAATTCTCTAATTAACTCTTCTCGAGGACATCTCGGAATTACGAATTCACGAGATAAGTCCAGCCTGCGTAATTATACGAAGTTAATTAAGGAGAAATTAGCGCGGGTAATGGCGGCAGCAGAATGGGCAAACGCGCTATCGAGCTTTTTCCCTTTTTCGTGGAAATTAATATCGAGAACAGGGTGCGTCTGTATTGTGAAGAAAGATATTATCACATCGTTATTTCATCTTCCATCACGATCCAATGTTGATATGTTTACGTCGTTATTTTTATCCGGCGAATAATGAGCGTTCGAAACTTATTTCAAATTTGCTCCGCAAAAAATTTTCTTTCTACGATTTTTTTTTATTATAACGTAGTTAATGTAACGCAATAAAATAATAAATATTTGGGATATAAATTTGAGGGAAAGCGTGAAAGAGAAAGAAATGTATTGCGTGTGAAACACACGTTTTTCGGAATACAACGCACTTGAAAAGCGCTTGTCGCGCGTCGTCAAATCGTGCGAGTGCATTGCAGCGAAAGGGCAGGTTGAAAACGAATGCACTTGGTCGCATCGCGGACCGTCGGCCGATCATTCCCGATAATTAAATGTCAGGTCCGTTTGGGAGAGAGAACGGGGAGAGAGAAATGACACGGACGAGCCGCTCCTCCACTAGCTCGAAAGGCACTAAACGAGTCATCCGTACCATATTCGGTATTTCGGAAAATCGATAGCTCGGATGAAGTGCCCGAGAGTACAAGCATTAATCCTCCTACAGCCCCGGTGCATCCTACACCGCGTGGTATTATCTCAATACTTTTTCCTCTCCGTTCGGTCTCCATCGTATTTTCGTCGCCGGAAGATTCAGTGCGCTGTGAAAAAGTGTAAAGGGAAGCGAGGATCGTGGGACACCCTCCGAGAAGCAGACAGATATATTGGACTCGCGAGAGGAACAAATCCTTACCGGTGTAATAAAATCTTCTTCCCTAAATCTCGTAAAGTAATAAAGGGAAAATAATTGCCGAACGACACACTCACTCTTCCGCTCTTATCGCGTAAATACTGCAAAACAAATCGGTATCCTGGGAAGGATCCGCCCCGGAGTTACTTGCAGCGTCGTTCGGCGGGGAGGGTCAGGGAGATCGGGGGATCGTGCGGAGAAGTGATGAAAACCAGGGTCGAGTCCGACAGCCTCTCTCCTCACCTTAGGTTTCAAAATATTTAATTTTGTCGTGATTACATGCGTTTACACGTACGTACGCGTGCCGCGTTGTTACACAAGCAGAGTTGCACAGGTCATTGTCAAGTGTTAATTGCGTCGCGAAGGAATGCCGACCGCGAAACCACCGCAGACTCGCGGATATGCACAAGGCACCCGCACACACGCACGCACCATGCACGCACACGCGGATTTCACGCGATGAGGAGGATCGATATTCATGCGCTTACACATTGAATCTTGTTAGTCGATTGATCGATAACCGTTTGCAGGATACGCTTGATACCGCGACGTTGACCGATGAGGATAGCGGACAAGCTTGCGTATGCGGAATCCGGACTGGGTTCGTTTGCGTGAACGCGCAACGCCACGATTGCGCGATCGATGGGGCATCCACGATGGAGGATACGCGCCTCGATATGTCCATATGACGCGTCTCTCCCGACAGGAAGATTTCTCCCTTCATAGAAAACGAATTTGTCTTCGGATTCTAGATATTGTTTAGATTATGCAAATTTCTCTCCGCTCATGGCATCACTGAATCATGGACGGTGAGGGAACTCGATAAAATAAGAAAGATATACTTAAAAAAATGGAGAAATAGAGAGTTTTCAACTCAATAATATATACTGATATAATCCTTCCGTAAAAAGTAAATAGATAAATGGCGAGTTACATTCTTATTAATTGAGTGAAAAAAAGTGAGATTAATTAATTAAAGAAATTGTAATAAGTATCTTCAAAATGAACAATTTCTCTCGATGCATTTTTAAATGAAAAATATTTTCAACGTCTTAATTTTTTCGAATCTAATTGTTGGAAATAATTATGGCAAAAAAAGATAATATCGTAAGATATGTTTCAAAACACAATTGAAAGTCAAAATTAAAAAAGAACTTTGATGCATATTTTAATAATATTATTAATATCTTAATAAAATTATGTTTCTTAAAAAAGACAACAAAATGTGCAATCACCATTCTTAGCACAAATTTATAATGACTATCCGTTTTATCCGTTTGAATTATCGGAACCGTACAAAGGATCACAATTATCTCACTGTCACAATTACCGTCGTGATTGCTCCTAATTATTCATCGACTGATAGAAACCTCCCCGTCACGAGATAGACGACGATTAATCGCGCGACTCTCGAAGTTCGATTCGACGAGCATCCTCCTCTCGTCGATGTTGTGTACACAGCGGTGGGTTCGCGGACGTGTATCGATCAAGCAAGCCTCGCAGGGACGAAATTTCGGACAAACGATCTCGCGCGTCCGGCATTCGGCCCGCTTCGACGCTTAGAAAATTCAACGGCATTATTCAACACTGATATGTCGGCCTACATTGGGTATCGTGTTTCACTCACTCGTGTCTCTCACCAACGGAGCCAGCGGATCAAACAAGCGTTTACATTCCTCGGACCCTTCTCATATACATATATATATCTTCACAATGTTCCGATATGCAATCGTTAAACAAACGCAATCGTACGCCATCATTTCGACTACGTTATTTGCGACTCGGAAATGGAGTTAACGTCTAATCCGAGATTTTGATTAATTCAACGGCTTAAAACACAGATTAACTATCGCTGTCGCTAAAGATACTTATCACGATGCTGTGATGGCTAATATATATTTTTAAAAAATCTCTCATTTTTGACAGATATCTAAACATTCATTTGTTCTCGATGGAACGTTTTCAACCGTCACTCTTATTAAGAATTAAAGTAGGATCTCTTTATTTTCTCAACTATCTTATATATATATAAACTCTCCTCTTTTATACATATATATGTATGTATAGCATTTCTTATATGTATATACACACACACACTTTAATCACATGTCGATACTAGTAGCGCGCCCAATTTATACACCGCCCTCGTCCTTGATTAGATGCCATTCAGAAGGAAGAAACGATGGCGTTCGAATGCTTTCCTCGCTCGCGAAATGGGAGCAATAGGTATCGATACATCACCAACGCCACGCCATGGCACGGTGGTTTCAGTTTGCCGCCGCATTCGTTGGAGCGTCGAGCAACGTGAGGCAGAGGAAAGCCAACCCTTCGATCGATCACTGGACCCCCGGTTAAAGGGGGTCTTCTAAACGCAAAGGGGACACAAAAATCCGAAGTAAATCGCGTGAAGGACCGACCTTCTATCGAGATTCCCTATTCACTTCCTCCAGAATTTCATCCCTTAAGTGATCTCTACAGATTGAATTACGGTGTCGCTTCACGCCCATGGTATTCACCATCGCGAGAAAATCATGCTAACGACGGTCACGATGACATGCTGAGGTTCATCCTATTTATCGCTCGTCCCAGTTTCGAGAGCCAGAGAATTGATATGAAACCATATAACTTTTCCTGTTTCGCATTAAAATTCTATTGTACAGAGCCGGAAGACTACATTAATCTCTCATGGGACAATCCGGCAAATCTAGGTCACATTTGAAAAGAAAAATAATTTTATACTCGTTTGTACTGTGCTCGTGTTTACACAAATTCGTGATAAATTCGTACAAAGAGTTTTCATTAAATTGAGAATTTCCTCAAAAAGTACAAGCGACATTTTGTTTTTAACGTGCTGTACATACATTTATTGCATTATTCTTATAATGAGAAAATTTATGTATCGAGACACATATTTATTTCAAAGTAATGCGAAATTATAGTATAGCTATAAAAGCAGTGAATTCAACAATGATACTTTTACTAATCAAATTCCAAGAAAAGTTATAGCATAATAATTATATAATTGCGTATTAATTCGGTTGCTGGATCACAAATTCTGGATCGCGAAGTTTTCCGAGCGATACTATATACTAAAAATAATTAAGATGGAGATTATTCGTCACTCACGGAATTATATATACAGTTATAGCGTATTTAATACGATATGCATATCACATTAGGGATGGTTGCAGCGTATTTCCCGCTGCTCGCGTTCCTTGCTGAAGCGTGAAATCATTCGTCATATCGAAAACCGTATCAAATTGTCTCTTGCATTATATATTGCACATCATCATACGTAATCGACTTGCAGAATGCGATAAGGATTACGGAGACGTGCGATTCGAGTCTTGTAAATCAGTCGCTGTAACTTGCCAAATGCGCGTAAGACCAAAATGGGAAATTAATTATAAATGATATTTCTTAAACTAGGCGCATTTAGGATTTGTTGGTTTTGATAAATTTTTAAGTTAAAATTTTAAAATTTTAATTGAAAGAAAAACATTAAAAATTAATCATTCATATTTATTTAAATTCATGTATCTGGTCAATAATTGAGCACGCGCAGAAATAATTAATAACTTCGCGTCTGAGAAACAATCCGCTTTAGTGAACTGTAGTTAATCCCCCGAGTTCTTAACATTATTTTGAAAACTTGGAAAAGTTGAAGTTTATAATTTGCCCTACTACTCGTAAAGTTTGATTCTTCCTCTTATTTTTTTTTTAAACTTGCGTTAAATATAATAATTATAATTCATTGCCCAAGTGCTTATCGAGATTTGCAGAACGTAATAAATAATGGATTGCATAATGAATTGTCAAAATTAGGATCGTTTGTATAAGCCTCATATGCAACATTAATAATAATTACAATTGACAAGTGGATTAGTGTAGCTTGTACGTGCAAAACGACCCGAATTTCAGCCCTTTCGAGCCTCTATTACACTAGAAAAGCTATTCGGAGTCAACATTAAATTGTAGGTCTCATATATCTGATCCACAGAGGGATCACAGTACCCGAAATCGACCAAAATAACTAAAATTTTCTGAAAACTTTCCACCTATCTCAAATAACGAAAAGATATTGAAAGGGACTATTGAAGCTATCGAGGCTGAAACTGAAATCGCACGTCCCGAAGAAAAATTCCGATCACAAAGAGAAACGGCAAAGTTAGGAGGGAAATGTCAGCACATTTTCGATGTAAAAATAGTTATGGCTCGCAATGAAAGAGACAGCAGTCGCCAGACGTCATCCGTTGGTTTTCCTCTTCGTTTCTGTCCATTTCGTTCCGAGCATCACCTCAGGATCGCCTAAACCGGATCCGGTGCAGGTGCGAGCAGCTGCATGCTACTGCTCGATTTTGCAATCTGTAACGTCAACGACAGGTCGCACGCTGTATCGTGGACTTACCCTGTGTGTCTAGGCAAACTAAGCTCTCGTCTAAGCCACATAAATAACAGCAAAGACATTTAATTTCTATTATTAAATTATATTATTAAAAAAACTTTCTTTTTCGAGATAAAGTAGAGGAGAAACTGAAGGTCGGGATATTTTGCCTAGGCCAAGCTATATATATAGGTCTCTTGGGTATCAAACATTAATAGGATAAATAAATCCAGATATCTCGATAAATCAGAGACAGATTGATAGGATTGGGTAACTGAAATAAGGAACAGACGCTATGCGATAGTTTAATTCAGTCTGACCTGGAAAACGAGGACGCACCGCAATCAACCGGATTAAATAATTTGCGCTCTGGAGAATCTTGTGTTGGTGAAAAGAAGCAAATTGGAAGGTCAGACAAGCGTATTTTCGACTCGAGAAATTTGTAACCGCTGTTAACCCGTTACAGCTCATTAATTTCATAGAAAACCACGAAGTTTATCTTTACTCCAGACTACACGTAGACTACTCCAAATCAATGTTATTCAAGAAATAATCGCGGTATTTTCGAGGATATTTGAGATATTAAAAAAAGAATTAAAAATTTTGGAATAATATTATCTAAGAACTGTTAAAAGAAAGACAGCGGTCGTTAAAATTGATAAACATTAATCGATCAGTCGTCAAAATCAATTTTTCGCCAAGTAGTACAAAATAAAATAACTATACCACAAGTGTGTAAAAATAGAAAAAGCAGCAAGCAATTGGAATGTCAAGGAAAGGATCTAATCGAAGGAGAAGATAGGACAAACAAAACTTTCTCTCAACGAAGTCTCGTACCTGAAGTTCCGGTTGCTTGTGCGATTTTCTGGCGTAGACTTTCAGGACCCTACAGTTACACGCGACGGAGAGTGCCACTGCCGATCCCTGTGTAATAGAATCGTCATATGTAATATGACAACAAGCTAGGTGAAGCTATATCATCGAATTATACACCAAAGAAACATGGCTAATCTAAATTATCTTTAAAAGAGCTAGTAGGAAAGCTTGATATCTATATTTAGAAAAAAAACTAAAAAGAATCCGTTCTAAATTCTTATTTATTTCTATACGTCAGAATGTATATATATGATAAGAATCATATATATCAAGAGAAATTTGTGATTTCTTAAAGCGATAAATCTTTCTATTATTAATTATATGAATATAATATAATAGAAAAATTTATGCTTTAAGAAATCACAAGTATTATGTTGAATTTCCGAGTGCCACTGAAAAGAGGGAAAGACAAGAGACAAGGAGTCAAGGAAAAGAAAAATGCATACAATATTAAAAATATAATTTCGGTAACAGCTGTTTAAGTTTTAAAAGGAAAAGCTCGAGAGGTTTGCACTGTGAAAAATCGCAACTGTCCTAAATTCTCGATGCGATAAAAGGTAAAAACCAAGGAACGAACGGTGGGAAAGGCGAACACGACAGGATGAGGGCGTGCAATTGGACGCAGACTGGGTAAAGTAAGAAGAGAGATCGGCACGTCTTCTACCACTTCGAGATTCGTCGATCGCGAAAAGCTCCCGCTGTTGAAGAACACTCGACTCGGCAAACTCAGCTCGCAGGAAGAAATATGGAGGCTATATAGGTGTAGAGAGAAAGAGAGGCACGCTGAAAAGCCGTTTACGCTTGACGCAAGATCGAACGCGTCAGGGACGGAAAAGTTCCTCGAGGTACTTGGAAAGGGCGAGGGAAAGAGATGCCGCGCGTTCCTACGTTTGCCCTTTCGCCTCTTTATGCGCGGCGCGATGCGACGTCGCGTCGAGGACTCGACCGAGATCTCTCAATGTCGGAAATGAAGTCGGTGTAATATCGGCGCCGTTGTCCGCGAATACCGAATCGCATGATAATTGGCATATTTGCATTTACAAGAAATCAAATTAAATTTCAAATTTAGTTCGAGATAAATTGTGATCGGACGAGATAGGAAGAGAATGTGGCATGAATAATGGTCCAAATAATGGTCTACGCGATGGCCTGCGCGCACATAATGGCTGCGAATAATGGTCAAATAACGGCTTTAGAAACGATCCATAAAAATACATGAATATTGAAAAATATGTAATATTCAGTTCATAAATTTTTTGAATTTAATGAAATCAGACGCGACGAGAAATACGATGTCACTCACGGGGAGTTAATGATTTCTCGTCTTTCAACGTCAGCCTCTAGCGCGCGCTCGTACACTCGCGCGTAGTATACACGCTATAATCTATCGAAATTACGACGGAAATATCGCGGTCGTATGGTACATCGTTAGGAAAGGAGAACTGGGAGAGAAATGGCACCTCGGTGAATCTCCCGCCTACGAGACTCTTTTTGCATCGCATATCTCGCCTATATACCAGGCGCGAAATGCCCCGTGATGTGCTTTTTGCACCCCGCATATCTTTGCCCCACATACCTGGAGGGAATGGCCCGTACAGAAAACCGCCCATAGGAAGGGAATCTTCCAGACCCTGGACGCCACCCCGCAACCGGCCACCAGACCGACGATCAGGCTGACCTTCAGGAAAAGCATCAGCTGCAACGCCCGTCTCCTCTTCATCTTCTCGCGTTGTTTTATCTCGAGCTGCATGCTGCACGTATACCTGCGTGTATACGAGCGCAACTTATACGATGTGTGTGACGTAATACGTAACCGAGAAAGCGGGACACGCGAAACTTTCGGGCCGCGATGGTTCGGGCCGGGAGAGCAAAGTTTGAAATTACGAGGATGAAAATGTACGAGTCACCCTAAGGGTAATAAACTGTATACAATCCGCGAATTCTACGCGCAAAGAAGCGTAGCTGAAGTTTGTGTTTAACAACAATGGAATTAGGATTATATTATATTACACGTTATAATTAATATTACATTTTTTTCGAAAATCTAGTCAATTATTAAATTAATATTAAAACGTAATATTAGATCGTAATAAAAAGATATTCATACCTTGACACAATCGCAGCCTTGACGAGGTAGTAACCGGAAATTAATAGTAGCAGGACGACCGGTAAACCATACGCGTAAACTGTCGCCGTAGATCCCAAAAACCTAAAATTAATAAGAATAAAGAAATTAAATATCCATAAATAAATATAAAGAAAGATATCTAATATGAAGCTTATTTGTATGAATACGTATCCATTTCAATTCCATTAATTTTATTATATATCAATTTCTATGATAAATGTAACGAAAAATAAACACTAAATAAAATGGTCGGAAAATGAAATGTAGCTAAAAATATTGCTCGTTGCATAAAAATTCAACTCAGCGTTGCAATTCTCATGAAACGTGGAAGAAACGTAGGAAGAGATGACGGAAATATTTATCAGTTCTCGTTTATTAAGTTTCACCTATAAATCCCATGCAGAAATACGCGGGGAAATATCCAAAAACCCGTCGCTTTCTTCGACGAGAACAGATTGGGTCAAAGAGCGAGTACCTACAAAACGCGCGATTTTATCGGGAAGCACTTCGGCGATATCGAATTCCCATTTTCGGCACTCGCCTACTTTGCACATGTCGGCAGTTCGATTTTTATACATGTCGCTTCGAAAGAAATATTTCCCGCCGTTTATTTTCCTCGATTGCACTTTGGATATTCACAAGCAGACGAAACGAGACTGCAACGAAAACGTCTCATTTCTGGAGAATTGAAATCGTCGTAAAGAACACAAAATTTAAACACAAAATAAAACCGACGAAATTATTTATGTAAAACAACGTGCATAATTATATTATTTAAAAAATACATAGAATGCGAACAATTTGGAAGTTGAAAATTCATATTTCTAACTATTTTTAATTCGTAATTTTATGTAATATTGTAAAATTACATTGAAATCCTGAGATTTTTTACTTCACGAGATTTTAATTTCATTTTTTTAAATTCTTTTGATCACTTTTTAATACAACAATGGAATTGTTACGTTGAATTGAAATTATCACAAGTGCTACTATTGATCTCGTTAAAGTTACGCCGACTTCACCTTCTTCTGGAAACTGCCGAGAGATTAAAAGTCAGATTAGATCCTTAATACCTACGTCAACAATCTTGAAATATGACGAAGAAAAGAGGAAAAATACGCGATAATCAATCTTGAAAGTTGAACGCCTCCATGCGAATGAATTTTTACTGAAGAAAATTACTTTCACCATAAGTCAGGCTTACATACAATATGATAGAAATTTTAATATATAACATATATTAACGTGACCTAACATTAATAACACTTTAATTTTAAAGAATTTTAATATCTTGATTTCTTTTTCTTCTTTGGAATTTAAAATTTAAACATTTAACATTAATATTTTCATATACATATGATTCCTTTGCAAAAGCAAGAAAAAAAATCTCTATTTAAAAAGTATTTTTAAATAAAAACAATCTATACGTATAATAAGTAAAGTTTTAAAATTTTTAAAGATTATAAAGTTGTAAATTTTTACAATAAATATGAATGTGCTTTGAAAAAATTTACAGTCAAAAATATGCTCCTTAATACATTTGATACAATTAATATTATATTTTATGTTATAAAATAAATAATAAGTAGTTTAAAATATATTATTTCGTCACAAAGGAAAATATATCTACCTACACGCAATGATATACGATATACATGCTTTTATCAAATACCTTGCTTTGAAAAATAGCAAGTATCTTGTTCTGTTACGGTATTCCGGTTCTCCGTCGTCGGACGAATCTGATTTAACGAAAATTGGTCGTTCGAAGGGATTTCGCCGTGGGACAGAGGCAGATGGAAAGAGAGGCGAAAGAAAGAAAGAGAGCGGCGGGACACGGTGGGCGGAAGAATCTGGAAATAAATAAATGATCTGTGCGCTGTATACACGCGGCATTCCTCCGGAGAACGTTTCCGACGAACCGCGACGTTTCCGCTCATCCCCCGTCCAATATCTCGACGAGTTCGAGCGTGGAAAAAGAACTCTCCGTCGTTCTTCCGGCGGAGGATTCTTTGCGGCTTGGGGAAACCGAACCCCCATCATCGTTACCACGCGCGCGCTACCGTGTCGTCTCCACCTACCCCTCGCTGGCAACCCCCGGCGAATAAAGTGGGTCGCAGCAGAGGAACGCGAGCACGACGGAATGCGCATATTAGGAACAGAGAGCTGCATTAACTCACGCTCTCACGAAGAGAGACGCAAATGCTTGGTAATTTTCGTGCGGTAAGTTTTACCCGACGGGAAAACGATTTTCTCTTGACTGAGGAACAAACTGACAAATGGAACAAACTGACAAATCACTCTGCGAACCGAGTAAATAAACATAAAATGTAGTTGTTAACGAAACGATTTTTTTTCTTTTTTTAGGTTCACCAAATTAAAAATGAAAGTGTTATTGCAGTTAAAACAATATAAAGTTATATTTTATTTTATTTATTATATTTAGTTTTATTTTATAACATAAAATATAATATTATATAATAAATTATAATACATTGTTTCTTGCGCTGGATAGCCATTAAAATAATATGAAATATTATGATAAAATCTTTTGTTAACTTTAATATTTTTATTTATATCGTAGTTAAATTTTAAGTTTTGTTTTTTAGTTTATTTTTGTACTTCACAGACTCTATTTTTGGACAGAAGAATATATAATATTATGTATTCTATTGTTAAATAGAATCCATGATTCTTGAATAGAACTGAAAATAAATATTTTAAGATCGGCAAAAACTTGGGCAAACATGTATATGAAATGAGAATAAAGCGTAAGAATGATATAAAAGATTCAGCCTTCTCATTCGTGAAAATGGGAAAGGAACAAATGAGCCGTGAGAAGAAAAGTTTTTTAAGCCAACAGATAAATACAGATAAAAACAAAAATGAAATAACGAAATTCAAGCTAACAATTTAATTAAAAAAGAGACCGGTGCAAGAATGCAATATATTTAGCGTTAAAAATTAATAATATTTTCCTTTAAAATTTTGATATCATGAAGAAAATTATTTTATTAAATAAAAATTTTAATAATAGTTGATTATTTGATTATATTATAATTATCCCCATTTACCCATTATACCTATTTGCAATTAATGTATAATTAACGTGAACTTATTGTAGATATGCCAAAATAACAAACTTCTTATTCAATGAAGTACTTTTTGTTCAATTCTTTGGAAGCATACTGGTATTATGTACAAGTGTGTATTATTTACCAAAAATGGTAATAATATTTGATTATATTATAAGATCACATAAATTTCTTGTTTTTATTATTATTATACCCTTCCTTATTTTTACATTATATGTATTTAATTTGCAGCAATTTAATCACATACTATAAAAATAATTAAAAATAAATTTCGAATGACAAGATATCCTCAAATTTAATATTTTGTCAACGACTAAAATCTTACCAGCAGTTGAAGGGAGTGAGCTCAACAACATCCCAGAAATCGTGGCTCTCGCGACTCTGCAAGAAAGTTGCCAGTGCGAGACTGATCAACGGCGCGCCCCAGGCGAACAGGCTGTACTTTATGTACGTCGGCGGGTCGTCGCGACGCGGCAACGATGCCACGGTGGCGTACAGGTGGTGGCACATTGCCGCTAACCAACAGACCACCGACACTCGGAGATATTCCAGACTCAGACCGAGCGAGATACAAAGTTCCGAATCCTGAAAATTGAATGGTGAACATTGTATACAATATTTGCGAAAATCTATTATCTCTGAAATAAAAGTCAACATCGCAAATAAAGACTTTTAGTGAAGATCAGTATTAAATATCATATTAATTTTAGTTTAACATTTTAATTTATAAAAATTTACATTCATTTGGGATGCAAACTTTACAAATCTCCTTTAGTGGCTCCCAGATCTAACCCAGAACTTGATTGAAATTATAACTTTAATTTAAAAAGAAAATTTGCAATTTGTTCGCGATTAAAGAAATGCAATTAGTATGTTTGTATTGCGTGTTTGTGAAAAATAATGTTATTATATTCGGATAAAAATTAATTTTGAATTATTTTCAGAAAACGATTCTAATATTTGTACATGACAATGCGTATAAACATATACAAATTAAGAAATTAAGAAATAAGAAAAATTTTACGACTAAGAAAATGATACAAAATTAATATTTTACTTATATTTTTTAAGTGATATGCAGAAAAATAAAAGATTTTTATTCCTAAATACAAGTAGAAATGAGAAAAATATAAAACTAATTCTAATATTGTAAATGCAAAAATTAAAGTAGGTTATTATTCTCTTCATAAATAAAAGATATAATTATAAAAAAAGAAATATCTGTACATGTCGAACGGCAAATGGCGTAAGATATTCGCTCCTTCTCATTCGTTTTATGGGTTATAGTGGACCATGAATTTCGTACATACGTGAACGAAATCGCCCGGTAATATTTTCCAACGCAGATAAACGTCACCGTCAAATTGCTGCATGATAAACGGCGCGTATGAGTAATTCGGGATAGTAGCCTAAACACCCGGGCTCGTAACTACGGGATATAGAGCCGGCGAATTATTCACGCTGAAAATTCCACAATGCCGGCCAATATATCCCGCGCACACCATCGCGAAATAATCGATCAACACCAACATTAACAAACACCATTAATTCGCCTATTTATAAAACAGGCCGGATTGGATAAATAGCATGGCATTAATATTATTCTGTAGTAATGATGTATGAAAGCTCTTAAATTCCCTTGTTGTACGTTCGCGGCCAAAATAATTTGCCGCAACAACTATGTAACACACTCACCATGAAATTTCGGTGCAGAATAAACTTCCATCGATATCGGGTAATCAGTTTAACGTTGTTCTAATACGGAATAATGGCTAACATGTTATTGCAACCAATTTGAATGCTCGATAATTACAATCGTTATCCCGCAGTAATTCAGATCAGAGAGCGTGGACCTATTTCAGGAATCGAAATAATTAAAGCATGAAATAGAATTGCTCGAAATGGAATGTATCGTTTGAAGCATTAGATAAAATTACCAATTTGGAATTTCAATCATATTAAGCGTGCGACTTCAATATGTACTTTTCGATAAATGTTGAAATTTGAACTTGTGACAATTTTCTTACATAAACTTAAAATCTATCATGATTTTCCCATTTCAAATACGTACTCCAGAATAAACGATTTAGATTAACATCGTGACAGATTATTGTTACATTTCTGTTTTCTCTTATAATTTAAACGAGCTGACACAAGTCTCTAAAGTTTCAGTATACAAATGTCCTTACACACACACGTAGTATGTAACAGTATGTAAATTCGCCTTTGACAAATCAAGTACGTGAGCGATTTGCCTCAACGTGCAACATGACGCTAAAAGAGAAGCCGTTACGGACTTTCTCGTAGTAAACGATACTACATTGCATACGATACTTCTCTCGTCTCGATGCAACGGTCGCAACAATCCCACGGAGGGGTACGTGCTCGCGCATCGAAACGGAAGCGGAAATAAATTGGAGAGTGTGCGCGGATGCCTTTCTGGAATTCGCAGCTCACACCGAGATACAAAGGACCGGTCTGCAAAGCGAAATTGCATCGAGCGAACCAATGGTTTACGTCATAGGACAGATTTTGCATGGACGTAAGTCTTCAAACGATATCCATCTGCGTGCGATTCTTGCGCACCATTAAACCCTGCACCGTCATCCCATTTTCATCTTATCCAATCGGGTCACCGAATAACATTTAGAATAGCAATTCAACTCGTGTATCGTACGTAATATATCTAGCAATAAGCATAAAATGAAATAAAAAATCTTAACTAAAGCAAATATAGGATTTGTACGCTACCTATTTTAGATAAGCCATTTTTATATCGAAGCAATTTTTTTCCGTGATTTATAAATCACTATTCGATTGTTATTCTATCCGAGAGTCCCCTTTCCGATATCCAGATGGAAAATGTTTTCTACGTGGAATATAAAATTCAATTCGCTCTGCGTATGAGCGAGCGATCGAACTGTGAGTAAAATCGAATTATGAAATTAGTACTTCCGGCGAAATACCGCGGTGAAGTAATATAACGCAGTTTATCTTCGCTTTCTCGAGTCTCGATATACGAGAACTCTCTTCGGGAATTTCGTTATAACGCGAATTCGCCGTATACACGAAACTCAGCACGATGTAAAGTTTCGAGTTATTTCTCCGGATTGTCGGGCAACATTCTTATTCGACCAAATTTTCGCTTCGGAATTCAATAAAACCGAGTAGTGCCAGTCCTCGAGGATTATTCCGCAACGGATACAATTTCCCACGGTAATTTCGACACGCATTTCGGTACGCATGCAACCGCAGTTATTGTTGTCGCAATTTAATTTGACTCAATAATATCACCAAGTCGCGAACCATGACGAATCGTTCTTGCAACAATGCGACCGAGCTGAAATGAATTTTCGCACGTAATGAAACAACATTCGTCGTACTGAGAATTGTGTTATTGTTGCCAGCGTGAAACATCGAACTAGAACCTCGTTCGATGTGGTTGCAGCTGCGAGATTGTCGGAAATGTCGCTGGAAATAATTTTCGAAATGTCGACCAGCGCGCGCGATTCTAGTAGTCGCAGTCGTCGCCACCGTCAAGTGAAAGAACCTGTTTCTAGTCGGACCGATATCCGGGACTCGCTCTGACTCGCGCTGTCTCGCAAGTAAAAATAATATCTTATTGCGGATTGTCGGAAATGCAGTAACTAATGTTTCTACATTGTGTTAATGAGGTTAACGATGAAAAGAGACTTGAATTTCAGACTGCCAGCGGTATCAGGTTAAATCAGAGACACGACTGCAACAACGGTGTAACTCGAGCATGCCATGGAGTCATGCCATGTTCACGGTATGGTACACTGCAAAATATCACTTTCTCAAAAAGATTTCTCGCAGGTGCATATGGCATGGTAATGCTTTTATAAAAAAAACAAACTGTTTTTTTGTAAAAAACATTTTTGTAAAATCTTTCGAGCGGAAACGTTTCAGCAAAGGTAAAAGCTTCAGCAAAGCTCAGGTAAAATGTTGTCCTGTAATT
The DNA here is from genome assembly GCA_011638315.1 of Tetramorium parvispinum. Taxonomy (NCBI): domain Eukaryota; kingdom Metazoa; phylum Arthropoda; class Insecta; order Hymenoptera; family Formicidae; genus Tetramorium; species Tetramorium parvispinum. Next base: position 12,795 of record VBVR01000968.1, on the reverse strand, counting down.
TTACTCTATTGTAACATTCCTTGTTAGTTTCTCCATTATTAAATCAATCGTAATAATTAATAATTATTGTATACAAATGCAGTTTAATAACATTATATAGGTAAGTAAATTAAAACAGAGAATTCTTTTTAAGTTCTTTTAAGTCGATAATTGCTATCCGAAAAATTCAATCACAAATGCAGATTTTGGAATATGCATGTTGAAAACGTGATAAAATAGCCATCCCATTTTCTTTTTTTTTCTATTTTGCCATTCGACGATCAGTATTCTATTTGTACTTTTACCACCGAAATCTCTCTTTCTTTTTCTCTTTTCACGAAATCATCGTCGCTTTCGACGAGTTCGTGTATCTGTTAAAATCGAGATAGACTGAACCAGTCTATTGAAATCCTCAATTGATTGAACAAAGTATTTCTGATGGAGTTAAAAAAAAATGTTGAGAAGTAGACGAGAGATTCTTTGGAGAATCCTGAGTTATTCGAAGCTACGTCACACGTGGCAGTAAAAGAGGCGGTCGAAAGACGCGCGAAAGCTCGACTTGGTCGCCTTTCAGTACGTGAGTAAGCTCTGGATTATCCTCGTGTCTAAGAGCCACGTAGGATGTTGAACGACGAGATTTGATCTCATCGTCAACGAAAATCGATTCCTTTCCGAGGTGACTTTAGAGAGTTTACTTATGGATATCAAATAAATGCTGCATTCGTATCGTATATTTTACTGTGTGTGTCGCTTTATTTTGAATTTCATTCTTTTTGTTACAAATTATTCTATCACATTCTATTATTATACATATTTTTATCATTTCTAATTAAATATATATTGGTAGGCTTTAAATTAAAATTTGATAAAAATGTCTAATTCTTAAAAGTTCTTAATATATATAAAAAATCTTGTTATTAATTTATTATTTAAAACAATATTTATTATACATTTCTTTTTTATCTGTGTATGTGAGAAATAATGTGTGAGAAGTACTTCATGATATTTGATCATTTATAAGTTAAAAGCTGCTTCGGTACTTTTATTTAGTAAAAATTCACGTCGAATTGGTCAAACGATTCGTATAAATCCGAGAAATGGTGATCGTTTTAGGACGTTTTATCTAATACGTGGAGGTAGAGTTTAACAGGCGCATTCCTGCGAGTACCGTTTTGCCGTTCCGTCGCTACCGTAATTGGCAAAGTTTTTATATCGCTATACGAGTCGTCCATTTATTAAAAACGGGTAAAACGATATTACCGCTTGTTTCCAAATCCCCTAATTCTTCCGTTTAAAATTGGACACAAGCCCAATAGCAGTATATATTATAACATTTCTCACTGGTACAAAATATTGGAAATAATTTTCCTAGCAATTTTTGTATAAAAGATGATCTCTCCGCTTACCATCGACCGAATAATAATTACTAATACAAATAATAAAAAATGATTAAATTTTCTCTTACTTTACATACAGTGTGTGTTATTCGATCCTTTTTATTTAAATAATATAAGAAATAAGAAAAATGAAATAAAAAAGAAATAATAAAAACCTATACGAAACCGTAAAGATTATGAAACAATGAAGAATTCAAGAGAGCCGAGAAGGTGGGTTCAGGATTAGGTTTGAAAAATGTACGTAACTCGAATTTCATCTTTTCTCGATCGTAGACGCTGAAAGAAAAAAACTGTAGAGCTTTCAACCGATCTCATGGCTGCGTAAGGAAATAAATTACTATCTCTGGATCTTCAATTTCGCGTATTCGCAGATGAAATACGGATAAAGGAAAGGTGCCCTTTCCGCACGAGGACTTTTCATCGCATGACGATCTCAATTTCGACGAGACGCAGACAGATATATGCGCGATCGATTTAAACCGTGTCTCTTTCGACGAGGATTATAGCGAAGTTAATATCGGAAATGTAAGCCGCCTTGCAAACCGAGCGTCATGCTTGCGAGAATCGGGTACGCCGATATTTTCGGCGAATAGAAAGCTCTAGTTTTATCTACGTTTTAACAGTTGGATTATTTCACAGGAAGGAAGCACTGTACTTACATAAAATAACAGCGATTATTATGTGACGTCAGAAACCTCGCTAAAAAGCCTTTAAAATATTTTACTGTAACTTACGAAAAACAGAAATACCGTGGCAATTATATAGACAATCTAAATAAATAATGATTTAAATAACTATTGAGATAAGATGATTTTCAGATTCTAAAAAAAAAAATACAAATTCCCAACTTTTAGTTTTCAACTTTTAATTTTAAATTCTCAGCTTGTGATTTTTATGATTATTGTTTACAAGTGAAATAATAGGAAATATAAAAAAAATCTGATAAAAAATACAATATAATCTCGTAACAATGTGATAACAAAAAATGGAATTTCCATTCTTTATACTTAAGAAAGAAGAAAATATATTTTTAAATTTCAATTTGCAGAATCAATTTTTTCAGAACAAAATGTGAAAATTTATTTCTCAATTTTCATCTTATTTTATTTTATTTTGCACGTGTGAGTGTTTATAGGACTATGTATCACTTTCTCGGTTCAAGTTGCGTCGATCGATAGAAATACGAGAGCCTTGGAGTTACGTGGTAGAGAATCTAGCTACCAAAACAAGCTTTCATCTATTATACACATGTATCTGAGGGCCATTAGGAGAATATACAGGACATAGAAACACAAAAACAGGGGGATTTCTTCTTTGTCCCGTAACAAAAACCGCAAAACGTTGTGTCACCCTCCTTTTTCCTCCCTTCGAACCATTTTCGTTTCTCCCTTACGCAAAATGCTTCAATACACGCATTTCACATACGGCAACCATTGTTTTCCTTCGCATCAGTATTGGTGTTTTCGCGGTAGTTTTGTTAAAGAGGATTTTGTTCGCGACGCGGATGAAACGCGTTTCTCTCGAGAATTTGTATCAATAAATAATATGCAATTTAAAAAACAACTCTTCTCGTGTTAGTGACTAAAAATGGAATCTGTACAATAACTTTTTAATTTATATCTAATAATTTAAACAATATAAATCATTGGATTATCAATTATTACATTACTAATCATACAATAAAAATTTATTATAATAAATGATATATAGAACTGTTTTATTATAAAAATATTATTTACATCTCGTTTAATAAGTATTACATAATACCTTTGGCGGATGGTTAATTGTGCTATTCAACTTTCTTTGTTTTTCACTACACGCGTTACTCTTCTCGTCCAAGAATTATTCGCTCATCCTCAGGGGGTTGCAAATTACCGTATAACAGCGCTCTCAGTATTTGCCCGAACCAAATTAGTTTTTCCTCTACTGTGCTATCCTCGTCGGCAATGTCTATGCGCGTACGTGTGTGTTTAATAAAAATTAACGATTTTGCTTGGACCAAAGGATGTCGGAGATAATAAGAAAGGTTTCGAATATAAATTGGCCATTTTCGTATAACAACTCTAAAGAAAAACAATCGAAAATCTAATCCTTCACATTATAATATTATTTTCTTCTACGCGGAGAAATTTTAAGAAATCCTTCGGGTAATATAGCACATGCCTTTAACTTCCATATAGAAGAAAAGAATAAATTTCGACGATTTCATTTAATAAAGAAGAAAAAGTAAATGTATTCAAGTTTCAGTGTATGTGTGTGTGTGTGAAGAATTTTTTCATTCTTGAAAAGCCCGTCTTCCAGTTTAATATCCCAGCGTTGAGATGTAAGACTTCACAAAATTCAAACACGCCGATAGAGAATTCAGAGAGATGTTGTGCCGTTGGCTTTTCAATAAAAAAGGGGAAGAAAGAGATGACGGACAGTCCGACGTATAACTGTGATTTATGCGCGAATAAAAATCGTCGCGCGAACATAAAACGGCAGCGAGAGATTAATGAGATCCCCGAGACTGACGATTTTTCTACATCGATGTCGCCGTCACCGGTTATTAAGTTCGTTCGCGCGGTCATAAATAATTTTCCGATCCCGGGGATTACGCGGGTCCACGTCGTGATTCATTATACCGTCGGGAAGCGGGAATTTACTTGACGGTAGTTACTCGTAGAGGCGAATACACGCGGTAAGAAATGTCGGAAAAACAACCTCGGAGGGAGAACGCGTCGTTCTCCGACACGCTTGATTACCATCCGGTTTCCAATTTTGCTTCTACACCTACGAACGAACTCGTTACATTCGACAAACTTGCTATAAAAACCCCGGGTACTACAATGACGCTTTTTCAGAAATTGAAAAAGAAAGTACGTCGCATTAACCTTTAAGAACAAGAACTTTTTCTATTCTACAAATTTCACTCCCGTCCCTGGAAAGATATCCTTAGAAAGAAAACATTCTGCTTGTAATGTGAAATCGTTAAAGAATTCCACTGCAGAGAGAAGTAATTTTTATCAAATTCTTCAACTATTAGTGCTAAACAAAAGAACTTTGATAAAAGGTTTTTGTACATAGGTAAAGAATTTCTCGTGAAACATCACTGAGAATGATGTTTTCATATATCTGTAAAATACTTCAATTTCAATGAATAATTGAAAAACTGCGTATAACCGCCGATCTAGATAAATTCCAGATGAATAATTGTTAAAATTCTGAAAGCTGTTAACGTCGTTAAAATATCGATAATCGATCGGAAAAATGCGAAGGGCGTAAAACTGGGAATATCGAATCAAAAGAATAATTCTCCGCAGCGAGTGTATTTGCGGATGTTCGCAAACAAAAAAAAAACTGACTGGGATAAATACAGGTAGGGAATAAACGAGAGCGCGGAAAACATGAATATTCCGCGAGGATAATGAAACGCGCGCGGAGAGAACACGTGACACATACACTTTGCGAAAAAAAAAGAACACCACCCACGATTCCGCCGCGATGCGCTCGCATTAGCGGATAACAAAATCAATAAAGCGTGTCACACGCGTAACTCGGACGTTGTCGCGATCGTGAAGGAAAGGAGGGCAAACAAGAGAAAGAAAAACGGCGCTGTCGATATATACGATCGAAGAACGGTCGCGGCTTATTTTGAAATCAATTATTCTCGAAAGGTCAATTTTGTGTTCTCGCGCACATTTAACGAACACTTTTATCACGCCATATCGTGTGCGCGTCCTTTTGTGACGCAAGTAGAATTGATTGCGCTATACAAACTTCGTGACAATGTCCACGAATTACATCAAACTTTTCATAAACGTACAGAGTCTGTCGATTATTCAAGATCTTGATTTAATTTGGTTTCCAGCTCAGCAATTTCTTTTCGCGCTTACATTACCGAAGCAGTACGAAAAGTTAAATTACATTATGGACTTTATTCAAGTCGAAATATAGTTTCCTTATTAAAGAGTTCAACCGTTCTTTATGATCATTAGTTTTTTGAAATCAATCCACGTTCATTAAATTTCTCAATAGAATCGCAGGAATTTTATTGCCCGCAGTTTTTATGTACATCATAAATTTCAAAAACTCGAAATTAAATATGGCCTTCATTTCACAACTGGTAACAGCGCGTACATATGCGGGAGAACAAAGTTTCTCTATGCGATGTGCGAATTTATGTTCCCGCCACGATAACCGGTGCTTTGACCTTTTTTTTTAATGTAAACTTGTTCGAGATAGATGGTAATGCTCGACAATCCTTTTGCATGCAATTCACGAGCCGGCTCGCATTTACACCGACGGAAATTATTTTCCAATAAAAAAAGAATTTATCTCGATAGTTCATTGTAATCTTTACACAAACGAAATGTCATCAATCAAATCCGTTATATGAAATACAACTGTAACACTTGTAAAACTGAACATTTATACTAAAACCAAACTTTTATAAATATATTTAAAACGCTAGTCATTGAATTATATTGGATGTGATGAGTAACGATCTATGTAACATTTATCAACATACAGGGTGAATTTTAATGGTTGGAACAGCTTTTTACCATAAGAGCTGGGTTACCGACTCTACTATACACACATATTTATAATGACCGTTCATGTTTACTAAATGCCTAAGTGTAATATAAATATGTGTGAAATTTACAAAGCGAAATTATTATTACATATGTATATTTATAATATGAATTTTATATATAAATCTATTCATATGGCAACTCCGCAGATTACAAACATATTAAAGATCTAACAGTCACGCTAAAAACTTTTTATCAAACCGATCGCAGCGACTGGGCAGATCACGTTACACAATCCAGATAGTAATATGACGATCTCTAGAGATATCGGAAATGAGAGCCACGAGCATATATTGCGAAACATGATATATCGATGATTGAAAATTAGTCGTTTCATCTGCCTGTCATGCGTTTGATCGAATGGACGGCAGAAATGGACACTGGAAAAAGAAAACCGTTGCATTCTGGAATTGCGGTGAAAGAGAGAGAGAGAGAGAGAGAGAGAGAAACCGAGCTTCTCCTAATGAAGCAATTAACCCGTCCGTTAAAAGCAGCTCTCGTACCAGACCCGCAGATCGCGGTGTATCAATTAATCTACATTATCGACACGACAGTCGTCGTCGTATCCGCGACGTTTTCGAACGCACGTCGAGAACAAAGCGATTTCAGGAATAAAGCTTCGGCTTTACTCCTGAAACTTCTATCAGCGAGTTGGAGTTTATCGGAACGTGAATAATTCGTGAATTATGGATCACGTAAATCGCGATCGTTCGCGAGGAAGAAGCCCTTTAAATTTTACAGTAAACAGATTTTTTATTGAATTTGCATTAGATAATGATTTTCTACTTCGCTAAAAAATTTCCGGACTTTCTTGAGTTAATGAAAAAGAATATTAAATATAAACATACAAAATTGTATTAAAAAAAGTATATATTTTGACAACTAATGACAGAGATATAATGTTTTTCTAAAGAAAAACTTCGTATTTGAACTGCTTGCATTACTTATAATTACATTGTACCATAAAAACACTGGATGTAACTCATTGAATCGGAAGCTAAATCAAAAATTAAGTCACAGCGCTCTACTAAATCTCTCAAGAAGAGGATAAGATAGCCAGAAGGAGCTAAGCGGTGCGATTTATAGCGTGGCATAGTTACCGATATACCTTCGTACGGGGATAAATTGATTTGCGGACGTAAAAATATCTTCTCGATGAAGTCACCTGCTAATTAAAGGGCCGTCGTCTCGTCTGTCACGACCAGAACCTAAACGGAGCGGCGAGTGTGTAAGAGCAAATGAGCCCTCATCTATTAATTATCGATTAATTACCGCCGAGCACGTGCTTCCGCACGAGCTGAATCATGACGACGATGTGGTTAAAAAACGTAAATGTCCTCGATAAAGGTCGTCGGCTTAAGAGAACCTCTCTCCCTATAATGCAGGGCTCACCTCTCAAGAAACGATAAAGTAGCGCATCCCTTCTTTATTATTTACGTAAAGAGCAATAAACAGAGAGCTAATATATAAGGTATCTCAGACACTATGGAACTCTAGTCAATAAATGATAAATTTAAAGTCAATTCTTTGCCCCGAAAACATCAAGAAAGATAAATTATTCACTTTATCGATTTTGAATATTGCCCGTATAATTTTGTAATTAATAAAGGACTCCGTAAAATCAAAAATTCTAATTTTAATATAATTTTGCATACATACATGAAATTATAACTATTACTTCATTACGATTCTTACCAGCGATGCTTATTTCTCTTTAATTATAAAAATATTCGTAATATTTTATATTTATGTTATAATTGGTTGCATTCGCGAAAACACGATTGCGAATTACACATGAGTATAAGTATAACGAGTATCGTGCAACACTGTATGATATGAGGAAAAATTTCATCTCTCAAAACAGATTTCTGACATTAACAAAATTTTTTAATTCATTTACATGTATGTACGCCGTTTCATTAAAATTAGAATTTACGAATTGCCGAGTTTCCTCTTGTAATTACATTAAAATTCTGTTGAAGTAATATCCACGTAATTGAAACAGATGATTTTTATTTTTTTTATTAGTTAAAATTTTGTCTCACTTTTAATCAGAATATTTATTTTCAAATTCCAAGTATAATATCGAGAATGTAGCAATTTCTTTTTTGTTGATGAGAATTCCGTAACATTTAGTCCGTTAAAAGCTATCCTTTTACAATGCTGCATCGCAAGCGATTTCGCGACAATATTGCGCGAATGAATTTTTTGTGACGTTGTTGACGACTATACAATGAGATTTCGATGGAAACGAACTTTCTGACGCGAGATCGTTTGTAAATACATATGCTGCGAACCTTTGCGCCTTGGCAATTTCCATTTTTTGCAAATGAATATTTATCCTAGTGACGTAAAAAAATCGCAATTGCTCGGAAAGTAGAACAGATCCGTATAAAATGTTTGTAAAATGTCCGACAGCAACTTTTTTTACCTAATTTTATTCACACTTATCTCTGACATGTTTACTATACATTTTATCCTGTGTTTTATACAACAATGCCGTATATTTTATAAAATTAAAAAAATTATAAATATATGTATAATTTTTATGAAACAGTATAAATAATTATTATATGTATATATAATATGTAAATTTTGTAGAGCATAAGTATGTATAATTTTCTGAAAGAGACATCGTCCGAAAATTATGAGAGACTTGGGATGCATAGTTATAAAAATGGTAGTAAGGTTGAACGATGAGAAGCGTTTCTGCAACACCACCATCGCATTAACTAGCTGGTGCACTCGGTGCACTGGCGCGATCATTGGAGGGTATAATAAAGAAAAGAGATAGGAAAGTTTCGATGAAGGAGAGCGGAACGTCGTGAACCGCCTTACAGGCGAGACGTGACCGCGCAAGAATGTAAGTCGCCGTAAAAGCGGTCGTTACGATGAAACGAAGCAAGAAACCTTCGCGCACCATCGAAGTAATGCTCGAGATACTTGAACATGCGAGACGGTGTTCACATGCGGATATGTACAGAGTGTATCTGTAACATTACACGTGTTTGAGTGATTCCACTTTCAGAAATAGATTTAGTCGGGAATCCTTTTCCTTCGCCACTTAATCGATCGTTACGTTTCAAGACAATTTCTACTGGTATCAAGTATCGCGAGTATTTTAACGTATCAGATACTTCGAGACGTCGAAGCGTATAAAATGTGCGTGTTAATGCAGTCTCAAATTTATTGGTGAAATTAACTCTCTCTGAAGCGAATTTCGCGTTATTATAATACATCATGTATATGTAACGTTATCTAGATAAGCTATTTGAATAAACGGCTGTCCATTTACTCGGCTAGTGATAAATCCAACATTCGTGACCCGCATAATACGAAATCATCTGAGTGAAATTCAATGATGAGAAATACAAACATGTTCACATGTTACAGATACATGTTGTATGAGAGTTTATTTTAATATTTAAAAAATTATATGTAAAGTTAACGAAAACGATTATCAACGTTAAATAGTCGATAGCTTAGATTGGAGTATCGTTTTAATTATTTTAAAGATTTAATAAGAAGTAAAAAATGTATCAATGTCTATTTTTGTAATAGCGCACGCTCTGATGCACAAACAAAAAAATTCCTCGACGTCTCCATTAATACGTAAAGCCCAGTGGTTTAGAAGCGCGTCTACTGCAATGCGGATTTTCGGTACAATTTCGCATCGTACAATTTCGCGAAAACGATGAGAACACGGGGGGAAAAAAAAGCGCTTCGCACTAGGCGCGAATTAGGCGAACTTTAAATGACGCTGTCGGAAAAATAGCGAGTTCCAAAAAATATCGCGGAACAGAGGAGATGAGTTTTATTTATACTGCGCCAATCACGCAGTTGCGAAACCGCGACCAATTATCCCGACATTGCTCCGAGCCGTTTACTCGCGATTGAAATTTTTTTCGTTGTTCGCTGAAGTACTTTCGGCAACTCGGTTTGTTTACTTTCAAAATGAGAAAACAGTTCGCGGTAAAAGCATTCTCGGACGTGAATGTACAATCGAACGAAATGCAAGGAAAAAACGGAGACATAGCTTCTTGCGATGGCGTAAATCACGGAAAAAGAAAAAAAATCACGCTACTAAAGTACGTTTCGCTGATATCATAATAGATAAACGGAACTCTCGATCATGTTGATAATTTTAGAAATGATTTATAATCTTTAGAGATTTGAGCTTGTGAACTTTGACTTATCGAGAGCGTTTCTGATGAGAGCCCCGCGCGTATTTTATCGCGCGGTAAAAAATACAGACGCGCTCTTTAAATCGTCCGCATAACCACGTTGCGTTTAACAACGCGATCCCGTCGTAATTTTTAGCGCGCCCGTCGCGAGATGCATGTAGAGGTGTCAGTCGGCCAATCGTTAAATTGCAGGCGCGCCGACAGGCCCTTATTGTTAAAAATCCCTGGCAACAAAGCTCGGTGTAATCGATAACTGGTGCGGATAACAAGGCTACGCGTTTCGCGCCCCTGACACGTCCCGTCGGCGAGAAAATGCACCGACGTACAATGCAACAATGCATGGCTTTGTTTCTGGACGGGCATGTAACAATAATAAGCAGTGGCGAATAATGCCACGGAGACATTTCCACGTTTAAATTCCAGCTTAAAGCGAGTTTGGTTAAATTTTCATTAAAATGTTACAAATTTATGAATGTAAATACGCTTATCGGAATAAATTATTTTGAGACTGAAACGTAAACACGCTCGCGGGAACTTCCAACTCGCGAAAAATATTTCAGCGCGCGATTCTATTACTTCGTTCTTTCTTTTTCCTTAGAATTCATAACATTTCGGAGAGCTATGAATGCGGTTCCGAAAATGGGACAATGGTATTTAATGAGGTTAAAAGAACCGCAGTTATATAGAAGATATGTTCGCCGTCGAGGGAAAACTTATGTTACCATAAAATATGCAGTGAGATCCGTGCAATCTTCGCGGGCTATTATCTAAGATCGACGGAGCCTGCGTAGGAGTTTAGGGCAAAAGTTACAGTCAGGTCGTGGCTTTAATTCGTATCTCGGAGGTGCGAACGAGAGGAGAAGGGGGGTCCTGATTGATTTCCCATTCTGATCAGTAATTTTATTTTCCTCGACGCCGAGAAGAGCAAGTTGATCTAAGAGCTCCATTAACGTTCGTAAGTTGCCGCCGCTTTGTCTCTCGACCATTTCGCGCTTAATTAAAAACCACTCAATGGAACCGGTGGAGATCCTCGTTAGTCTTTTTATACGTTCTTAGAACAAGGTTTTCCTCTCGTGAAAAAGGGGAGAAAACTTTTGTGAAACTTATTTCGCGGCGGCCCTCCTTCGGTATTTAATCGAGAAATAATGTGATTATCACATAATAATTTTAAAATACTAACATATAGGGTGACATGATATATTTAGAAATGTTGAAACTAAATAATTGCTATTTTGTAATGAATAAACAAAATAAAGATTAATTAGTTATACTAATTAAAATTAATTAAGGTTAATTAATTAAGTATTGTAAAAAAATCATTATTTATTCGCAAATACTAATATTTCCGTTTAATTTTATTAATTTATTCCCTAATTTTAAATGCTCCGAACTTTTTATAACATATACATATCTATTTTATTTCTTTCTCTTTCCTGAAAAGTTTCACCTTTGCCAGATATCTACATAGCTCGAGTTATCGAGCAAATTCGAATCGGTGATCTCCCCGGAGAGGCAACTCGGTTTCCCAACAGAACGCAAGTTTCCCCGATGTCGGTATATAGCAGTTGCATTTCCATTTCCACGTGTCGAGGACAGACGACGTAAAGTTCTTACACGCGTTTTCGGCGTCACGACGCTCCCGATCCGTGTCGCTCAGGTCGGATTTCTCTCCGGGGTTTTCTCCGTTATCTCGAGACAAATCTCCGTAGGATTGTTCCCCTAAACCGTAAGACTCGCCGCGAAAATCACTTTACTCCGCGAGAGCCGCAGGACCGACGAAACCGACATGTCCCAGCGGTTGATCGTGATTTACGTAGCTCCATAAATAGCATTCTTCTCTAAAGTGAATTTTCGCGCACCGACGAAATTTCTGGCCGGTTTGCGAATTTTAGTGTCCCACATTTTTTGTAATTATAACGTAACGAAAAGTTAGAGCGTCCTAAAATATAAAAGAAACTTGCAACGCCTAGTTTCAGCTAAATTATTACACGTCTCTCGCACTGTAAATTACATGCTTTTCTCCGCCGAAACATCGCTGAAGCTCTTGCCACAAAAGCACGTTCTTGTTGCTTATTAGACAACAATAAATGAGCGTCCCATGATGTCCCATAAAACAAATATTCAAAATTTTTGTCAAAAGATTTGGCAATAATACTTTTGTGTAATTAATTTGTTAATAGTAATATTTTGTATGTTAGAAATACGAGATTATCCTTCTGTTAGCAGATTTATTCCTCTTATTTTATTTAAATATAAAGTAAATATTTTATTTCTCTATTTTTATATTAAAAAACTTGAGATAAAACTCAAATATTTTGTCAAGATTTTAATGCAAATTGTAAAATATGCTGTCTACTATGTTTAACGATAAATTAATAAAATATCTTGATTTTCAAGGTTCACATATTTAAGAACTAAATTTCCATTTTCATAACGAAAATTTAGAAAATTTACATTGTCAGATATTTGCAAAAGTGCATTCCATTGTTTTGTGATGAACAATCGTATTATTTTAATCACAAGTTACGCGCGCACGTTTGCATATCAAACTTTATTTAATTACCATACTCAAGAGAGAGGGGGAGAGAGGGAGAGAGGGGGGAGAGAGAGAGAGAGAGAGAGAGAGAGAGAGAGAGCTCTATATCTTTTATCAGATTACAA
>VBVR01000967.1:20064-37103 GCA_011638315.1 Tetramorium parvispinum | reverse complement strand
GTGCAAAATTAGAATAAATGATAATATATATATGTATATATATATATATAAAAAATTCTTTTTCAAAAGAATTTAGAATTTTATATAGAAACAATTTATACGTTTTTTTTTCTATATTTAAAAGATCTTTCTTATTAGCTTCTATTTTTTTAAATTATAAATTAAAATTATGCATTGAATGAGAACCGTATTATACTAATGTAATTCGTACATTATTTACTTGATAACAATCGGTCTTGTATCGAATTTTAGGAATGTCGCATTTGATAAAAGTAAAATTGACATTTTCTGCGCTTTAGATACTTACATAATACGTACATTGTATACAGAGCCAAAGAGAGAGTTGTACAGAGTTTACTTGCAGGTATATATATCTATAGATATCACTTTGTACTGCAATTGTTACAATTAAGTTCAACACCTTTATTTTATTTTAAAAGTATCCTATATACCAGCGAGGTAATTTTCAGGCAGCGTCTCACAGGCTTTAGAAGCTTCTTTCACATCTGCATGGTATGATTACCATGCAAAAAAATTAGTTTATCAATCAGATGAGGTGGCAAGGTCGCTCGCTTTGTATCGTATTGAATCTGCACGTCCGGCAGGATGCGTGAAGGTGGTGCGCAGCAGGCGGGCACACAGTGGTATTTGCTCACCAATTTCGCCAGATTCGGGCATTTCGCAGATACCTTCGACCACCATTGCAAGGGACAACAATCGAGAGATGCCGTGGGTTCCGACTGATACTGCACAATCTCGAGATCTGCTTTCTCCTCTGCGGGCATACCAGCCTTTGTTGTGCACAAACTACCAAGTAAGAACTCCATACCTGCAATTAAGAATCGGTCTAAAATATCTAGTTCACGTTACCTGCACAATCGAAGATACATTATATGCAATTATCCCCGGAAAAAAAATACCTGAGACTCTAGCTTTTTTACTTGGTACTGCCTCATCTTCAATTTTTATGGTGACATCTCCAGATTCTTCCTGAATCAAATTCGTCAGCATTTCCTTTATAGGAGTGCTAACTACACTTTTATCTTCCTCAGTGACATATGGCATTGCTTTAAACCTATATAACAGAAAATAAGGATCAAATATACATATACACAGCATACAATGTAGATTGAAACGGGTTACTCCAATTGGAATGACGCATATTTCATTATGAGCGCGGTTGACTCGTAGTCAACTCGTCATAAGAGTTTCAAATATCTCGATCTTGAATCCCATATATGTTTTAGTTTTATAAGAGATTAATTAAAAATTGAAGAAATATAAAGAGTAAATGGTAACCTGTTTCAAAATTAAATATATATAATATTACTTTATTCGCAACTACAGATTTCTCTGTCAAAATACCTAGGATCTAAAGTAGTGGCAATTTGTAGAAGCTGCGTAACATTGTCATCTGCATATTGCTCATACAGCATGTCCGATAAAGATTTTTTGAATGTCCTCGCAATGTCACTGTCCGATTCTTTCACTTTGAGATGCGAGGATACAAGTTGCCAAAGCAATGGTTTCAATAGGGATATCAGAGGCATCTTCTCCTCGCTTAGTGTCATGATGGTAACTTTGAATGGCTCGAGAACGTTCACGATGTCCTCCATAATTTTCCACTGTTCGTTGGTGATTTCGAACATTTCGTGATTTATTCCTTCTATGCCTTCTAATATAGATGTAATCATGTTACGACGTGCGAGAATCTGTTCCAGCATCGTATACGTCGAGATCCACACAGTCGGATAGTCCAGTAATATAGCATTTTCATCCAACTACAAAAATTTTTCAATAAATAAATAGAAAACACTTATAAAATGCCATTTGCTGATTTTTAACTGGATTTTCATATAGACAAATCATATTTATATGTACTGCAAAGTATTTCATGTCAAATATTAATTTATAGCATCGCGAAAGTACCTCTGACAATTGTTCGTGCATGCTCAACGTTGACAGTGCGGCGGGATGGCTTATGATAGCTCCGATGACCGATCTGCATTTTGACAGCGTGTGAGAGACCACGGGTTTCTCGAAACAATCCTGCGCGCACACTTGTAAGGTATGAAGCAAGCACGGCACTACAGTCAGACCGCGGTTAGTCAGTGCATTAATCAAGTCCCTTCTCGAGGTACTGACAACCACCGCCGTTATTCTCTCGTCCTTGAGATCCCATTCGTGGAACAGAGAGTTTATGGTGCTCTCCCAATGGAACTCCTTCCAATCCAGTGGGGCATGGAGAGTACTCAAGATCTTACATTCTAAGGTAGCCTCTTCGACATTCTGATAATAAACCGACAGAGTAATGAAATTCTCGCTGCTGTTGGACCGCCATTCCTCGACGGTCAGTGCCAGCTCCGAGGTGACGCAGGACAGAGAATCCACTACCGACTCTCGGAAATTACTGTATATCTTGGGTATTATGTCCTCCTCCAGCTTGTTCTTGCTCGGGATCTCGCAGGGCGAGCGTAGGGTCGCCACCAGTCTTTGAAAGCCACGACCCTCCACGATCTCGGGTAGTTGCAGATCCATTATTATGAACTCCGCGATAGCGTCCGAGACGGTTTTCACGTCCATCGACTGATTCGTCATGTTCTCCTCGGACATGAGGAACGCCACGTTCTGGCTGTTACCCGAGCCACCTTTGATCATGACTCTCAAGGGCTGGCCGATGGTGATGTCGTCCTCCAAGTTGGACAGACTTATGTTGGGATCTGTAACAAACTGTATATCACCGTCTATCTGAACAGTGCCATCCGTGTTAGTGGTGTAGATGTATTTGGTGGGGCTGAGGCCCGCTTTCAGCAGCTTCTTCTGTATCTTCCGCTCCTTGTTGTCCTGCGGAACAACTGGGCGCGACGACTGCAGGCTCGACGACTCGAGCTCCATCAGTTCCTGTGCGTGCTTGTTCTGCAGGTGCATGCGAAGGTTGCTGGTGTTGCGATTGTAGGCGATCTGCGTCTTGCACAGTATACAGACGATCTTCACTTTCGTGAGAATGTCGCCGTCTTCGGTGGCTGGAAAGCCAAAGAATTTCCAGTAAATACTCCGCATCGACGGCGGCACCACCAACTTCTTATACGTATACGTGTGCTTCTCCTCCATCATCTTCGCCAGTACCATTTGTATGTCGTTCTTGCTGTCGTCCGACGTGCCGGGCTTCGCGGTGCCATTCGCCAGCTCCTGCTTGTTACTCTCCATCGTTGTTCAATCGGCAAATATCGGCAACATCCGTCTCTTTCTCCTTTTCTCTCCGTGGCCACCGATCTCTCAGGAAGATCCCGGGACGCCCGCCTCGTGGCGTAATCCAAGCCGCATCGCGCGAGAGCGGCCGCCTCGGCCGGCCGCGTCGCGTGTCCGGCTGATTTACCCGCGCGCGCGGCACGCACGCTCTTCTCTCTCTCTCTCTCTCTCCCTTTCTCTGTATTTCTTCCCGCGATTCTCCACCCCTCGTGCTCACACGGCCGCGCGAGCTTGGCTATTTTTCGCGGCAATCGAAGTTCAATTCAATCCCTCGCGTCGAAAGGCGAGCGATGGCCGGGCGATCAGCTATCGACTTACCTGCGACGATGCGATATCGACTTTCGTACCGTTCGCGTTCCTCGCGAGGAGTATCGTTATATCTATAGACCTCGCCTGATCGATTCGAGTATCACCGTAATGGCGGCCGGATCGTTCCAATGCCGCGGCGCCCGTCGAGTGACGAACACTCGAGAAACGCGAAGCGCCTGGGATTTCCACTTCCTTTGTCGGCGCACGTGACGCGGCGGGCAGGAAGAGTCGCGCCCAGCCAATCGCCTTTGGCGTCCAGTAGGAACGCTGAATCTGAGATCGCCATTGGTGATGAGCGTTTTCGGATGTGTTCGTTGTAAAGGAAATTTTTTTAAGGTTTTTAAAGGTTTGTTGATGCAACTTTACTCTTTGAAGTGAACTCGCTTCAAAAGGGGCATAAAATATTGTTATTTCGCTGTATTGTATCTCGATAGAGATCAGGTGTTGGGATAAATTTGAAGAAGAAGAAGAAGAAGAAGAAGAAGCCTTTGGCGTCTCTGCGGCTAGAGTCACGCTGACGACTCTGATTAGTCTGATTTAACGATTATTGGCCACTGCCAACGTTTCGTTTCTCTCCCGTTGCGAATTAAAAATCTATTCGCGTCGTATATTATAGATTTTCAGTCCCAAACAGGAAAACAAAATGCAGTCTGGTTTTATCAATGCGGATTAACCTCAATCTCGGTTAAATTTACTTTTTATCATTGTTTTCTCTGCTTGATTTAAATTATTTCTAAAAAATATTATTCATTTCCATCAATGTAGATCAAATTTACTTACTTTTTTATCCTTTTCCAATTTTTAAAACTAGAGAGAGATGAAAAGTAAATTAAATTTGATCTACATTGATGGAAACGTCCATATCGCTTTTATTAATAAATATTGGTTTAAATTTAATTATTACGTATAGCTTATGTAACCAATCAGAAATTAAAGAAACTAAAATTAAAGTTTGATCGAAATTAGTTCATTAGCATCGCATCCTACGATCGGCCGTTCTTTATTCTACGCTATCTATGGTATCGATCGCTCGATCGAGTTTTGAGGTTTAATTTGAACGAAAGAGAGGGGGTAGATAACTTGCCGGTGAACCGGATGGACGCCGATGGATCGGAGAGAATGGGCTGCGACCTCCTAGTGCATGATAGAGTTATGTTTGAGCGTTGAATATAAGAGAGAAAAATTATTCCATCGTGATAGAGACGGGAGCCAAAGGTAATTAGGCAAGATTTCGATCTTATGCGCTACAGTGTCTGGTATGACAATCTTCTTTTGCATTTAAGTAACGAAGCACTGCGTCAAAAAGTAATTGGAGACTGAGATTATCCGAGATGCATTCGATTTCTTTATTCATCAGATCGAGCTGGCTCTCGTCAGGGTATAGAGACTTGAGAAAGGTATATTTATTCGATGGGGCAACCTAACCTGACCCGCGGATTCAAGACTGCTGGTCCAAGATGCATCTGCCGAGAAGGTTTAGATTGCTGTCGCTCCTGATATTATGGCGGTTACTCAGCGTGTTCCTGGTGCAGACCGTTCACGTGCCGGACGAGTACTGGCAGTCGCTGGAGGTGGCGCATCGCCAGGCTTTTGGATATGGATATCTCACCTGGGAATGGACGCTGATGATCCGCAGTTACATGTACCCGTTTCTCATATCGATTCTCTATCGGTTGCTCGCTGTTTTTTCCCTGGACTCCGTGCTACTGCTGACAATGCTACCCCGGATCTTTCAGGCTATCCTCGTCGCCTATGCAGATTACAGGTTTTACAATTGGACCAAGAGCAAGTGGATGCTGATCTCCTTGTGCGTCAACTGGTACTGGTACTATTGCGCCACGAGGACGCTGATAAACTCAGTGGAGACCGCTTTCACCATTATAGCGTTATCGATGTTCCCATGGAGAGAGAGACATGTACGAAGCGTAAAGTTCCTGTGGATCGTAGGTCTTCTCTGCGCGGCGAGACCTACCGCAGCGATTATGTGGCTGCCCTTATGCCTGTATCACATTCGTATGAGCACGGAAAAGAGAGTATTGCTCGGTCAATACATCTTGATAGGTTTAACTTGCCTTACTGTTTCTGTAGCATTAGATAGTTACTGTTACGGCACATTCGTGATAACCCCCTGGAAGTTCTTCCAGCTGAACGTGCTTGGAAACGTCGGGACCACGTACGGCGTCAAACACGCGCTATGGTACATCTATGCCTCTTTACCCGTATTGCTCGGCTTGCAGCTCTTTCCGTTTCTGTTCGGCTGTTGCCTCGTATTTACGCAATCCGCTCTTTTCCCTCGAGAGTCAATCATGCTGGTGGTGATTGGTTGGACCTTGTTTGTCTACTCGTTATTGCCACACAAGGAATTCCGGTTCATTCTGCCCCTTTTGCCGTTGTTGATCTACGTGAGCTTCGCTTGTCTCAATCGCTTGAACATCAGGGTCACGGTTGACGCGCGGAACGGGCTCAAGGCAATGCTAGTGTGCAGCAACATCATGACCGGACTGTTCTTCTCCACGATTCACCAGCGTGGCACGTTGACGATAATGGAGACCCTGCGGGGCGAAATCACATATGCAAACGACCCGTTGGCGGACACGCTGATCCTGACCCCGTGCCACGGCACGCCGTTGTACAGTCACTTGCACGTAAACTCGTCAATAAGATTTCTAACGTGCGAGCCTAATCTTAAAAACATCGAGAACTACGTGGACGAAGCGGATCAATTCTTCGCGAACGCGACAGCCTGGCTCGACGACAATTACGTCAACAATGAGAAAGTTTCGTTACCGACTTATGTGATAGTATTTGATACAATTGCGAGCAAAATATCTGAATTTTTACGTATATACAAATTGACTGCCCAAGTTTTCCATACGTACTTTCCAGAACCAAATTATGGAGAACATATTTTGTTATACAAGCATATATAATATTTATTTTATACAATATATGTTAATTATATGTGTAATATAGTAAATGAAAATGTTTTTACCAAAGTAATAATCTTCGACTCGAAGTATCGTAAACTAAGATTGATCGAGTCGAACGATTATTAACATAGTTCTCTTTTGTTTTATAATGTAATATATTATTTATATATGGTATATAACAAAAATTGAAATAGGAGGAATCGTCTTTTACATTTATGTAACGTCGAAAAAGTCTTTTCCTCTTAATAAATTTTTATTTGTTTTATTAATCAATTTTATTCGTTGAATTTTACAGGATGTTTCCTTCGTTTTTCTTCTCTCCTTTATTTTCCATGTCCGGACAAATAGACTATAATTTTCTATGATTTCTTAAATTAGCTTTCTTCAGCTTCCGCGTGACGCGGACGGAGGAATGCCGCGGAAGACGTCAATGTCGGTATTCTCGTTATCGATGACAAAAAGCGGCACCTCCTGCTCGTCAAGCCATCAATAACGCTTAGGCCATTATCGCGAGGCGGTCGTAAACCGAGAGGATCCTGCACGCTAAAAACGATCCGCGGTGAGCTGCGGGAAGGGGAGCCCTCCGCGCTCGGAATAAATGGGTACCGTTAGTAAGTAGGACTCGAATCCCAGACTCTCCAGATGCGGGAACGATAACGATTCTAACGGTATTCGCGTCGCAGTACAGATCGCTCCGGAACGCAATTATTGCCAAAGCTGCGTCGCGCGTTTCTCTCGAATTTAATCGTAGATCTTGGTAGCCACGGAGGGCGGAGAGGGAAAATCAGCGTTGAAGCCAATTGAGAATCCATCGCGAAAACTTGAAGATTATCGTTGCCGTTTTACAAGGGTCAACCGAATGAAATTATAAATCAATCTCATTACATTAAAAATTATGGATCTCATTATATCAGATATATTTATGCTCATATATACCGTAACGTTGAATTACGTTATATGTATTAATATATCCGACATTATAAACGCCATATATTAATTGTAATATATATGTGGGGAAAAAAAAGGAAGATAAATATACAAAGAAAATGTCAAGGATGTTATATTCAAATCCCGATCGAAATTAATTTGTCGACGTTGACGTCGACAAATCGCGAGGATATCAAAATTGATAATAACATATATTTTGCATTTTCCGTAGTGGAATCGATCACGTCGTTCTCCGTCGAGAGAGACGAGAAACTGGAAGCACGAACGGGGGGAAAAATGAATGGGCGAAGTCGGGAGGCGGGCGAGCGGGCGCTTCGAGTAACGGCGATCGGCGGAAGAGGTAAAACGGAAAGTAAGCTACCCATTGGAAAAGTCGTGGGGAAAAACGCGTAGGAAGCCGTCGCGGGGGATCGGGAGGGGACCGGAGATTCCTCGGGAACGCGGCGAGATGAAGCGAGGCGAGGCGAGGCGAGACGTGACGAGCGGGAAGGTAAGGTAACTCCGCGTAATCGAAGGTACGGCTACACGGCAAGACCCGGGGAAAATGTAAAGGGGAGGGAGGAACTGACTACATGGAGGTTCAACGTTCCGGCCGGGTCAGCGACCACGATGCTCTCGCTCGCTCGCTCGCTCTCTTTCTCGCTCTTCCTCGTCTCCAGCGGCGAGAGCCGCTTCCCGGGAAGAGACCCGGGATCCTCGGCCTTCTCGCGAGAGCCGCGATCTTCATTCCCTGTTGCGAAAAGCACGTCCTTGCGGGAAACACGTCTGACTTGTTTTTCTGAAAACTGATTGGTACTTGAAAGCGATCCAATAATTCGTCAACGTGCGAATATATACATTTTCTTTGTTATATTTAATTGTTGTTGCGTTGCTGAAGAGAGATGGCTGAAAACAAAGCAGACCCGTTCAGTTTATAATTATTCGGTTCATAATTATATATTTTATTAGTTATTAAAGATTGATACAACGTTAACTTACGTATACACGGAAAAATATTCTACAGACGAAAAAACAATTAGTTCTTTTATTTTATTTTGTTTATGTAGTAGTTTACTTCAGCCAAGAATATTTTCTTAATTATACTCGTCACAAGTCCAGAATATATTTTAAGTAAATGTGATGTTTGTGATGACTTTATGATAGATTTGCAGCTGTATAAATTTACCAAATTTAAAAAATATTTAGAAGTAAAAGTATATTTACTCGTAGATAGTATATATTTTTCCGTGTGTACCGTTGAACTCTCCAAGCTCCTTTTTACTTGTCACTTGTTAATTTCATTATCGTGAGTCTCTTGACATTTATCCAATTGTTACATTATTTTCTGTAACTTTCATTTGTGTAATGATGCCCTCAAAAGGGCACACGTTTAATAACAGATTTAGCAACAAACATAATAATAGCTTATTCAAGATAGCAAAGGCGATAATTCTCTATTACGGCGTAGGAGGGTAAATGGCAGAACTGTTTCACGATTCATAGTCAACAAGAGACGAGAAAGAAATTGATTGACACATAAAGAAGAAATAAATATATAAATATTGCATAAATTTCCCATGTTCTTGCTTTATTATTCTAGCATATCGTAAGCAACTTGTTAAATAATAAAGAATTCAATGATTTTCATTCTCTAGCGCGCAATTTTTCACAGCACTCTGAGTATTTTTTTAATAAATAATAACTGCTTAAGAAGACTACTAAAATATTTAAAGAATTCTTTATTAATTTCAATTTTAATATTAAATCTATCTTAATTTTTACAGATTCCATTTAGTACCTACTATTGTGAACAAGTATGTGCAGAGAAAGCCCTTTACAGAGCCCTGTACAAAGCTACAAGTTTTCCATTCGAACCTCACAAGGGAAAGTACACAAAGCATTGAAAAGTCGCTTTGTACATACAAAGCTCCGCATTAAAGGTAATTCTGAGCGTATTTAATTCTTATGAAATATAATATTGTTTCCAAGCATCGCTTCCTCATAACGGAGTGCGCATGCACTTTTACGGATCAGCTATACGCGAGTCCTCGAGGTCGCGGCGCAAGGATCAGTCCCCGCGTGTGTGCAACACGTTGGAAGGAATGCACGGGCGATCTGCGAGATACCTGTCCTGTCGTTTCGAAAGTTACGTGGCCAGACACAAGAGCCACGTATACGAGCGTTGAACGCCGGGAGAAAGTTCCCCGCGGAACGGGGAATCCGCTCTCTGTCCTCTTAGGCCGCACGTAAGAGGATCCCAAAGTGGATCGACCTCGTCGTCCCTTTAACGCTCTTGCCCGTCCTCTTGCCTGTCTTCTGCCTCTCGTCTTCACGCGGATCCTGGGAAGATCAAGAGAGAGACAATTGAACGGTTACAGTTAATCGGAATGAACGAGCGGAAAAGAGAGAGAGAAAGAGAGAGAGAGAGAGGGAGGAATGACCGTTAGATTTTCGTGAATTTTTATGCAGACTTGGAATTGATATTCGCCTCTTCGGCTGCGATAGACGGTGAAACCGTTACGCCGAGAGAACTTCGATTACGGATTCTCGATAAAAAAAATTCCAGCTTGAATCCCGAAGTAGTCAACCGATTGTGTGCCTGGGCCTCGAGAATCCGGATCCTGAAATGTCATAAAAGTCCGATTTCCGGAACGTCTCGCATTTTTAACGAGCATATTCACGCGCGCATTAGCGTTCACGTTATACAATTTAAAGCTCGCGACAAATGCAAAGGAATACAAAATATCGTGTACTTATTACAGAACACGTTAATGATTAAATTAAGTGATTAAATTAAAAAGGTCAGAGAAAGTATTTTTTATTGTTAGAACGTTCTCTTAATAACTTAATGAATTGAGCTTTGTTTTTTCTCCGATTTAGAACGAAACTTCGGAAGGCTTTCGGAAGCTGCGGAGAAGCTGAAAACGGGAATGTCTCTGTCGAATCGCTTGTTAGTTCCGCCGGTTCGCGTTCGGTATTGACGACCAGCGGCATACCGTGGAATCTCGTTTTGCCACGTGAATCGGGCAGCTGCGTGAACGGCAACGATGCCAGTGATGATAAATTAAAAAACGGTCCAGACGGCAAAAAAGAAGCGAGTCCACGGATAAATTCTGAACGGTATAAATGGCACGTCATAATGACAATAACGTAATGATATTATTCATATTGATAATGTATTCATATCAGTGATGAGTGGACGATGGAACAGAGTCCGAGAGCGTAAACCGGATCTCGATACTGGAATCCAGGCAGACTTTGCTCGCCGGGACTTCAACGCCGCTTTAATTATCTCTCAGGGACGTATTATCCGAGATTAAGACGCGGTCGCGCGAGCGGTTCCCTGAATTAAAGCCTGGCTCAGCCTGCCAGATTACGGTCCCGCCTACGATAGCGACGGACGATGAGAATCCGCCGAGATCAACGAGAAGCGCGCAATCTTTCTTAAAATAATCGCCCGCGAAGAATGTAGATTCTTGCGGTCTTTTGTTTTATTTTAAACTACCGCGCAAATAAACGCTCTTCCAATAATAATTCAGAGATGCCTTAAAGTGGCATCTTCTTCTCCTTCGAAACGCGAGGTCTTTCGCAAGAACTCGAAATAGGATTCGAATAATCCGCGCATAAAAGTCACGTACAGCATTCATTCGCAAATCCAGCGAATTATTTATGAATCCGTGGACTATTAGTTTTTTTTTTTCCAGAACAGGAAGAGAAACGACTGACATCGATCTTCTCGTGATGATTTGTTTGAAAAAAGGAATTTTTGGCTAGAGAGGGACAGCCTGTCGGGCGCAGCTTCGGTCATTTCCAAATCTAGCCTGATGACGGTGCTTGGGTTTCGGATCTCCAACGACAAAATTTTTCAGATACGCCGTATGAAAAACATTTCTTGTTTATCCTTCTTCTTCCTATGGATTTCCGGCTCTCGAAGAGTACCAAAAAGTACCACGATTTGTATTACTCTCGTTCACCCGTGGATCCGCGCGATCGACCGGCGCACCCGTTCTTCCCTTAGCGGCCGCTCAGACGCCACCGGCGCCGGCCAATCGCGGCCCGCGGTCAACAGGTGGACGGCCAATCGCAGCCGACGGGCAACAGGTGAGTAACCAATCTCGCGTCGCTAACGCGACATGCATCGTTCTCTCGTCCGAAGGAACCGAGGCGTTCGCTTCTCCAGATAATTCCTACAAATTCATCAACAGTTGTCTTTTTCTAACAATAGACTGAACAAGAAAGAAGCCGAAGTAAAGAGAAACCGAGAGACGTCACGTCTCTTTCTCTCTTCTTGTACGTTATACGCGACGCGTGCGCAAATGTCGCGCGCTATCTCGGTGTTTACGTTTAGATCCGCACACGTGGATCCCAGATAAGGCTGATAAAGGGATGAATGAGACGTAAGAGCGTCGAGGATGAGCCGATCGCGTAACTCTGTATCTATCTGTCTTTACACAATTGTTTCAAACCTGTGCGCGCAAATACACACGGGAGTTAAATCACTCGCAGGCACGGGGCGATATTTTATGCGAGCGCGCTTAAATATGCATGAATACGTACAATCTGACTGGGTCATCGTCGACTGTGCGTGTCGATATGTATAAAAAGTGCAAATTTATTGCAGCCGTCGTGACATTCTCGTTCTCGCGCGCGCCTCCAGATTGAGAAACGCAGGAAGCGGCCGAGTGCCGCGGCGTATTATGACTCGGCGGAATCGGACGTTGCGGTATTTCCGACGAAGCGCCTCAATCTCATCGTTCTCTGAAGATGGTGGCGATCGTTATCGCACGCAGAAGGAGGGGGAGGAGGTCAACGATCAATGGACGAGCGAATAATCGATCGAGCGGGTGCCAAAAGAGCCGAAAGATAAAACGGGCCGTTTCGAGAGGCCGTTTAACGTCGGCCTCGGCTGCGATATACCCGTCGCTTTCCTCCGACATTTTCCGCACTTTCTCTCATAATTGCGGCGATGCTTAATAGCAATCGCTTCCTCGTGATTTCTTCCGAGAGTGCGCGCGACTGCGATTCAACCGCGAAGGAAAGCGGCCGCGTGATCGAAGATTCGAGATTTCCGGCGGCGATTTCCGTTCTTGCAATTGCAATTGCAACGTGATATTCGTCATTGAAATTAAGATCGAGGGTCTCTTTCTCTCTCTCTCCTTTTCCGTTCGGAATATTCCGTACACGGCAGGAAGTCGCATAAATTCGACGATGTAGAGGCATAATCGCAGGGCTCGTTACGAAATAACACCACGTAGCCGAAGAAATTTGAAATACGCTACGCTGACCGTGCTTAGGCGCACTGAATATTTTATCATATCGGATAAGGAAAATAGAAAAAGGAGAGGGAATGAGGCGAGACTCGAGCTGGCCGATAATCAAAGTGACAAAAATGCGATTACTTCCGATAAAATATTATACGTATATATGTAATACACATGTCAAATTTTTGAAAGAAATTTTTTTTTCAGAATCTCCCCAGTGAGAAATGATGATCGAAAAGATATCGATTCGACCAACCATTTCTCACTGGGTCGAAACGTTTGCATCCTTCGCGTGTAATATGTACGTAGCTCTCGATGCTCTCGACCCTCCAATTTGATTCCATAATGTCTCTATTGGTATCTACATCGGAGCGAGCATGTCGGAAAGAACTTTGACGAGAAAACCGAACCGAAGCGATACAACAAACGCGAAATCCCATCTACGAGTCTTCATCAACACCAAGGTGAGACACGGTCGCGATCCAAAACTATAAATAAATATTAACTGGTAGCATAACATATTAGAAATTTCGACCAATTCACTTACAATATAATCAATATTTAGCCAATGTACTAGGAATAAAATCAAATTTAAAATTTTAACTAATTTGTTATGTAAAAGTAAATAATTCATTATTTTTAACTTATCATGTGTAACAAAACAATTATTTTAACATAAAAGTTATGTAGTAATATACACACATGTAGTCAACTTGATATTTAACTTCCATTGTTTAGTTAGATTAATAACATATATTGTAAGAGCAGTAGCAGCCTAGGAATTGGATAAAAATGACTCAAATTAAATGTAATTTGACATTACGTATTTAACAACGCAAGCATATAAGCAGATTACACATTCAAGTTGGAGATATAAAGATAGCGTTAATAAAAGAGGACGAATTAGATGTTTTTTTTTATTTAACTGCTACAATTGCTGAGGAAAAGGAAGGTGGAAGAGAGCAGTCATTTCTTTTTCTTAATATTATATCAAATATAAAACATTTCTTATATTCCTAATATACTTTAAAGATATTCGCTAAAAATAAAAAAGCCGTTACAAAAAATCGTAAATGTTGACATAAGCCGGTAAAAAAATATGAGTCTTTACACATGTCCAAAGCTCATCAAAATTAATGAGGGACACTTTCAATGGTGCTCTTGCTAGAAAGAGATGCGCATTATTCTCTCCCTTTCTCGCTTTTCTTCTCTACTTGAATGCATGACAAAGACAGCGTTTAACGTATCTCTGAGCGTATCTTCAGTGTGTTGGTCAGCTGTTGCATACGAATATGCAGCCTATTGAAAAGTCTACTTTTTACAGTTAAATCAGTATACACTCTTTGCATTTAAAATAAAATTAACATACAAATATTTGAAATTTGGCAAAAATGAGAAGAAAAAAATTCCGATACAGTCCAGTGCAGCAGTAAAAAATAAACTTTACATAAAGCTACATTTAAAACATTGATACATCGGTACGTTCCTGCAGGTACCCGGAACACCCGCGCGCGCACTCGCGCCATTTTCCCGCTCGACCCTTGCGGCCCTTCTCGTCGGTATACCGGTCACATTTCCCGTCGCACGGAATCCCGGAGTAGCGGAGCGACGAGCGTCGGCGCCGCGGACAACGACGGGATGGACGTCGAGCGAGGAATCAAACGAATCAAACGAATCAAACGAGCGCGTGTCCCGTTCCACGTGCGCGCCACATGGAATCCGCCATGAGCGTAACGCGACGCGGCGCGGCGCGGCGAGGCGAGACGAGACGCCGCGCCGCTTCAGGTGGACGTGGCCGGAGAGAGCGGGGTGACACACGGCGAGCGGAGCGTCTGCGCACCTGGCGCGCGGCCGCCGCGCCAAGTTTCTGCTGTTAAATTTCCTCTACGTTTCTCCTGCACGGCGACGCCGATTTTTCTCCGTGAGAAAACAACCGCGTGCGATTTTTCTACGCGAGCAAGTAACGCGAATTCTCAGCTGTCGCCGCTTTCCCGGCTCCGCGCGTCTTTTCCTCCTCTCCTGACTCGCGAGCGTGCCGCGCGCGAGAGACATCCACCATTTCTTCCCTTCGCCATCTCTCTCTTTTGCACGGTCCCCCTTCTCCCTCTCTCTCCCCGTCTCCCACTTCTTTCGTTTCAGCGAGTGAACAGGCAGGTACTCGACGCGCTGTCCTCTTTTGCCTCTCCCCCCCCCCCTTGCCCCTACGTGCCTCTTCTTCAGGTGGCCGATTCCAAATACAGCCGCACTTTTTCGAGCGACACCTATAGTGTAGTATTTTCGCGCCGGATGGAGTAAATAATCTAGCGAACGGTGTTGCAGGTTAACATGGCGGCACGGATAGCTCTATCTCTCTTTCTCTCTTTTTCTCTCGCTCTCTGTCCCTCCCTGCGTATCTCTTATCTGCAGTAAATCTGGATCCGCGAATGCTCGTTATCATCGATGCGCTACTTCGTCAAGCGCGAATTCCGCGCGGCGTCTCGGACAGAATATTCTGAGCGTTGCTCCGCAACAGGTATTCCCGTCTTTTTCTCTTTTCCCCGGTCTCTCCGTTCAATTCCCGATATGATACGTCCGATATCGATCCGCGCACCTGTCTAACCCGTCATTAACCCACACAGATCGAAATTCCGTCAGATATTTGTTTGTTTCGTTATTTGCCTCGCGAAAGAGCGAGAGAAAAGGAGAACTGCTCTTCCATGGCGCGCAACAAGTGTTTCTTCTTTCTTTCTTTCTCTCTCTCTCTCTCTCTCTCTCGATATCTTAACGCACTCCGGCATAACTCGTCATTAACGCCGATTGAAATTCCACGTGATATTAATTCGTTTTTGCTGTTTGCTCGACAAGAACACCTTCCGCACGGCGCGCAATAAGCATTTCCTTCTCTCTCTCTCTCTCTATCTGCCCCTTCCGCTCGCGCGGTAAGACGCCGAGCGAGCCAGGGGTTCCGGCCAACGAGAGAGAGGGGCCGCGTCGACGCGCAGTCGCCAGGTGAGGCAACGACGACGACGTGTTCGCCTCGTTACGCTCGGCCGGGGGGACGCACGGTCAGTGCTGCAGAGAACCTTGCGACTTTCGACGGCCGCTCCGTCCGTCCGAGCGAGCGACCGACGGCGAAAAGAGCGAGAGAAAGAGAAACGGGAGGGCACCCGAAGTAGTAGCGCGCCCGCCGTCGGGGGACCGATTCCTGCGAGCCACGGGCGGTTTTCTCATTTCTCTCCTCCCTTTTCGGTGTTACTCCAGGTGTGCCACCGTCGGCCGGACCGCCGTCGGAGCCATAACCTCAAACCGCCGTACTCCGAGGGAGACAGAGAGAGAAAGAGGAAGAATGTCGCGCGTGGCGGATAATCAGTGAGCAATTAGTGGATAAGGACGTTCCCGAGGTCGTCGGGACGTCGCGCGAGTGCGTCGCGTGAGGAGCCAGCGGGAGCGGAGGAAGAAACCCGGGACGGGTGGGAGGGGAAGTCGGAGTCTCTCGCGCGGAGCAGGGGGGCAGTTTTTTCGGAGCCGCCAGGTGCGCTCCCGCGGGAAACGATGACGGGAACGAGGACGGGAGGGACCGGCGGCGGCGGCGGCGGCACCGGTGGGAACGGAAGCTCGCAAAATATTCTGGTCACCCTGTACGTGGCGACCGTCGGCCTCCAGGGGAACGCGCTCGGCTCCGACGAGGAGGAGATCACCCTGCTCGTCTACGTGCTCATCGACGAGTTGCAGAACAAGGTAAGGTAGCAGCGTGAGGAGACAGGCGGGCGAAGGGGGGAGGAGGGAGAGAAGGAGAGATCGCGCGAGGCGGAAGTGGTTCGCTACGGACGAGTTGACTCTCGGCTCTCGAGATTCATCTTCTCTCCCCGTGGGATCGTCCTCGGCCGAGAATCGCTGGGCCGAGGACGATGCCTCCTGCGTTTCTATCGCCGCGGATTGTAACTTTAATCTCGGTTTAACTTACTTTATACGTTTTCAACTTGAGGAATTGGAGAAAGTTGAATGAAATTTAATTTGATAGAAATGTATGTAAATTGCCGAAGGGTGACCTCAAAATTCAACCTCCGATTACTTGAACCACCGACCGACTCCGTCGAGCGACGCGTGTATTTTGTTGACGCGGAATTTGTTTGTCGTTGCTCGACGGAAAGTTTCGATCAGGGACAACGGGATTGTATTAGAAATTTTGCCGCGAGCGGTTCCGCGGGTTGATCGACCGATCAAGCGAATCACAGTCTTCCTCTTTCCCAGCAGCGAGTTCGCGCAGAAGCGATTCTGGAAATTGATGTGAGGCGATAATTTTTGAGAGATGAGAATTGCTTCGAGTATGCTTTCTCGTATTTTCTGGACACACACGCACACACACACACACACACACACAGAT
>VBVR01000967.1:0-20009 GCA_011638315.1 Tetramorium parvispinum | reverse complement strand
CACACACACACACACACACACACAGATTGTGTTTTGCGCTTCGAGACGGATCGTATTCAAAATGAGATACTAATGTTCATTTCTACCAATGTAGAATATTAATTAATCTTGGTTTGTAGAATTAATCTCGGCGAACTTACTTTTTATGTTTTCTAATTCTTAAAACTAGAGAAAGATACAAAATAAGTTAGTAGATAATAATGTCAATTTCTATCAATGTAGAGTAACTTTAATCTTGGTTGAAGTTATTTTTTATGTTTTCCAACTCTTAAAACTAGAAAAAGAGACAAAGTAATTTAAATCTAGATTAAAGTTAATCTAATTGGTACAAGCACATTCTCAATTTCTACCAATGTAAATTAACTTTAATCTTTATTTAGTTTACTCTGTATCTTTCTCTAGTTTTAAAAATTAGAAAAAGACAAAAAGTAAGTAAATATTAAAGTTAATTTACAGGATCGAGTTATTTTTCGTTGAAACCATGTTTCTTCAGTAATAGGATGCATGCTAACTCAGTCTTTTAAAATTTTTTAAGTGGGACTTGTATGTCTCCATGATGATATGAAAAAAGAACTTTTTATCTTCTTCTATCTCTAAGAAATAAAGATTAAAATTAATCAACATTGATAAAAATGGACATAAGGTCCATATTTATTGCGCTCCTGCCAAGAAACTCGGTTGAAACTCGTCTCGAAATCAGACAGCGTCAACAAAACAAATCTCGAGAGTCAATATTCGTGACATCGCAATTATAATCGCGATTTAAGTGAGAAACTCGGATAAACTTCTTCCTGAGGCTCCTTCTATATTTATTAAAAAGAAAGAGGAGAAAAATGCTTCCAAGTATGTGTAGCGTCAAGTGGACCGCAGCCTGAATTCGCCCGTGCGCGACTCGACGGAAAGAGACGGGAAGGTAAATGGAAAGTGCCATTAAGACGTACGGAACCATGACGTGTGTCTACGTAACTTATTTAAAATGAACTAGTTTTTGTTACGTGGCGTCTGCAAAAGCCACATAACTGGCGAAAGGACGCGTATCTTATGAAAAACATGTTTTTGGCGCTGCCCGAGGATGATCCATGTGGTACAAATCGATATCCGAATGTAGAAAAATAAATATCGAGAGACAGAGTAGCGTGTCAAGTGTACTTTCCATAATATGATTTCTTATCGCACGCTACGTATCTCTTGCAGGAAGGTGAACGTTTCTCCGGAAACTGAACGAAGGTTGTTCCTTTTAAGTATTCCATAAATACGCGGCGAGACATTCACAGGTAGAACTTGCGTCAGCAACCGAAACCATTTAACAGTTCGGTTTTTCACGTGTTCGGCGTTCAGCTCAGCCTGCCTGTGACAGTAATGACAATTCTATTGCCGGTAAACACAAGACTGTTCGCGATGCATGTCGCTTTCGGACCTATAGGTTTAGTTATGTAAATCTCTCTCTCTCTCTCTCTCTCTCTCTTTCTCTTTCTCTTTCTCTTCGAACGCCATAAAGAAGATCGTAATCTGAAAATAAAGAGCAGCCAGTCACGTTCGGCGAGAGACCTGCTTGATTCAGACTGCCGCTCTAAGAGCTTCAAGTTCGTCCTGAACAGCCGCCAAGGTACAAGAGACAGATACTCTTTTCTCTACTAAATCATAATAGATGTTAAAAATACACGTATTCCCGCGACGACACGAGACTTTTTGTAACACGGGATCGTGAATTGCGGTTCGCCTAATTCAAAGTCGACTGACTAATGGATTTATATCTATAGAATCTTTTCAATCGATTCATTGATCTGTCGGTGCTAAATCGATCAATTGCCTCTATTCTGCGTTATACGTGCGTTAATCGCCGCTCGGGGAATCAGTAAATCACGTTGAGAAACGTTTCTCGAAAGCGCGATAGGGATTGATCGGCATCGGTAGAACCGCTGATTTTATATCGTGGAAAAATCAAGCGCGCATCGCAATGAGCACTCATCAAGCACGCATCGATTAAGTATCGTGATTAGCAGTTTTGCAAAACATTGTACTATGACCTCGTCTCGACACGTGAGATGTAAACAAGAAAATCGTGATCTTGGAGTTTGTCGCGATAATCGTCGCGTATCGCGTCTGCCGACTTAACAGATGTTTTTTTTTTACCAAAAAGTGTAATTAAAACAGACGAAGGGAGGTATAGAGATCGTGCGGACTTTGCGCGGCGGATCGCGATCTTTAGACGTACAAATCGTGAGAGAGTTCCTTGAGCGATTCTAAAAGTGTTGTAACTTTTAATTTAATAAAATCGTTTCAGTTTCCATTTAATACCTCGTTCGATAATAATTCTCTAGAATCGTTCACTTAATGCATTGTGCAATTAATCGATACGGTTAAATATGAAAATGAGTGTATTTTCTTTGTGATAGAAAAAAAGAAAATAAGTGGAAATTTTCCCTCTTACGCTCGGACGAATGATTTATCTTTTACGAGACTGTTATTCATAATGAAGTTGTATGAACAACTTCATTATGAATAAAATAGATGTAGAAATCTAAGAGATTAAACTTAAATTATGGCCATCAAGATGTGGCTTCGAGTAACACAATTTTGACAAATATTTGATCTCGTCAAATATACGAGATGTCTTAATAAATTTTCAGAGTTCGACGTCTATTTGAAACAGTTTTATTTTCAAAAGTCAATCGCTTGATCCACTCAGAAATTTCATCTTTGATTTTTTATTTTTCTGTCATTTATTTATCCATGAATTCTCAACTATTTGTCGCGTTTTATCATCGCATTGGATTATTCATGCATAAGTTGATTTATTTTAATGAGAATTTAATTTCGGTTTCGGACCGAAGTGAAACGTACTTTTCAATAAATCTTAGCGTGAAATATTTTTAAATACCGATTCTTTAATATAAATTGTATAAAATATATTTACATGTCATTTTTTTATAAATTTGACACATTTTCGAATGTTGATTTATTTATTTGGTGAACTTAGGTATTCGTATTTTGTCCTTCGATTTCGGTCTCGCACCGAAGTGAAACGTACTTTTCAATAAATGTTAGCGTGAAATATTTTTAAATGCCGACTCTTTAATATAAATTGTATAAAACATATTTACATATCACTTTTTTTTATAAATTTGACACATTTTCGAATGTTGATTTATTTATTTGGTGAACTTAGGTATTCGTATTTTGTCCTTCGAAAAAGTGACGTAGGAATACGTGTAAGAAATATTTAGAATAAATGAATATTAATAATTCGGTCGTATCGTTAAAGAATTATTTATTCCTCAGGAAATGGCTCCGATAACTAGCGTATTTTTCTGCAGCTATGCTAAATGCCTTGATATTCTAAATTTTCAAGATAATGTTACCAACTGATTAAATTTTTATCGAAGTAATTGCATTTGAAGCTAACAAAGACCGTTTTTTACATTTTATATTTTCAACAATTTTGTATTCTATTAAGTAATTATTTTAACTTAAAGTGCAGGAAGAAATATTTCACTGGTTGTATGTTTTTTTACATTATTCTTTTATGCATTTCCACTCTTCTCTACTTTAATGTCAAAAAGTTTTTCTTTCAAAAATTTTATATTTATACGCAATTCAATGCAATTTAATGCGACCATTTTTTCGTTCGATTTATTTTTAAATATACGCATAAAAGCATGACCTACCTCATTTTGACGATCGTTTCGTTGCGAAAGATTTTTATGAAAGTGCATGATTAAATAATTTTAATTATTGAATTTCATTATTAAATAATTTTTTTTCGTTTTTGTTTTATCACATAAAATTTATATAAATTAGGAAAATTCGAGTCAAGAGATATTTTCAATTAAATCAAAACTGAAATCAAAATCGAGGACGAAAGATGCGGCGACCTCTGCGATAATCAGCGATCATCGCGATTTCGAAAATTAGGAATTCGCTTTCGTTTTGCGAAACGGACTCGTACATTATTTCAAGCGCACTCGTCATTCCTCCCTGCGCAGGAAAGCTCGGAGATTATAACCGAGCGCAATCGCATGATTGATATACCGCATTGTACTTAACTATGTTGCGTACTCATACGGGAGGTTTCTCGCGCCACCCCGGATTGCGCGAATCCCCGCGGCGTGTGCGACACCGGACGAATTCGCGGTGCCGCGTTACGCAAAACTGCGGCCTCGCTCTCGCGGAAGCCGGGTCTCTTTCTCTCTCTCTCTCCTCTTCCCGCTCGTGGTGCGAGACGCTTGCGCGTCATGCCGGTGCGTGTCGTCGGCTGCCATTGTTTCTCGAATTATCCGGCGGAGGCGGAGCATCGCGCCCTCGAAAGGTCGTCCATTACCTCCAGCCTTGTGCCGGCGCGATCGCCCGGTTATGCGCCCGGCGCCGTTCGCACGCTCTTTCCTTTTTTTCGTCATTTTCCCCCCTTTCTTCCCCGCCGGTTCTGCACCGTACTCTCCGTCCTGTCGCTCTAATTGATTCTCCAATTCTGATTTCATTTAAATGGTACCGTCTTAAGTGTCAATTCGACGATCTCTTGCAGATTTTAATTTTACTTTGACTGCATCCCCAGTAAACACAAAGTAACAATAATGTAACGTCAATGTTATAATTTCCCACTCAATAATATAACAACAATGTAACATGTCTTGTATATAACAGTTATATTGTTGAGTAGGAAGTTTTAACATTGACGTTATATGTACTGTTATTTTGTGTTTACTGAGTCATTTCATTCAGATTAAATGAGTCTAGTTCGATTCGATTTTCACTCTCTCGCTCATGCCTATACGGAACTTACTTTGAAAGTGCAGACGCTTGTGATCGTTTTAGCTCGGTCTTGCGCAAGGGTGGTTGCGATACTCTTCCCTTTCGCGATTGAGACATTTTCTACGTTCCGCGCAATTTCGCCTCCCCGACGTCTGCGACGTAATCCAAGGAAGAGAGAACGAAACGAGAAATCGTGAATCTAACATAGTGTCCCGTAATGATGCTTACACGCCGAATGAAAGATTCTATTCATCTCATTTAATCTAAACAAACGCCCGACTTTACGGGAAATTGAAGACTTTTTTATGCAGATCCAATGGAAATAATAGAAAATTAATTTTATATATGATAGATAAGGAGATTGAGCAGCCAACAATATGAGCAAAAGAGTTATTATATTATTTAATAATTCATTCATTTTAAAATAACAAACAAATCATCTAATAAACGTTTCGGCTTTAAATCTTCTTCAGTACACAGAATTAAATAAAATAAGTTAAAAAATAATCATAAAGGAGTGATAAATTAACCAGAAATTTATTCACATTATTATTTATAATAATCGAAACGTTTATTACATAATTTCCTTGCTATTTGAAAATAAATTATAAAACAATACGACACCTCTTTTGTCCGTATTGTTGGCCTGTCAACCTTCTCATCTTGCGGATCCAATGGATTTGCAATAGAATACGAGTCTTTATGTTTTTATCTTCTCTCGTGGCTACTCGAGAGTCGGATGATGATTACAGAATCGATACAGGATTCAATGCGTCTATATGACGTTCTCGTTCTTCTTGATGGTCTCGGATCAATCTCGTTATGCATAATATAACACGTCTCGCGTTTTGCGAAATCTAGCGCGCGCGCGTTGCGGCAACAGGTGCTCCCGGTTTCCTTTATTCTTCGTTGCGAATCGTGTCTTGCACGAGTGCGCCCGGGTCCCATCTGGTCGGTCGTTTCCTTTTTTTCCCCTCCGACAGTCGCATACCTGCCTGCCTATAATCTCGAATGCTGCCCCGATCGGGGACAACGGCCGCGAGCGAGCGAGAGGTGCTCTTCTCGGTTCCTCGATTACGGAGAGGAAATCGAACAATAAGAGCAACGCCGCTGCCGTTGCCGATTATGATATCGCCTCAGATAGCGGTGTCTGACGTAACGCCTCGCCTCGAAAATCGCCACTCGGATTTTCCAGGACAGTGCTTGCCAACTTGCGACAGGTTTTTCGAAATCGCCAGTCAAGAGTGCCTTGTAGTATCTTAGATTTCTACAATTCTACGCAATACGTACAATTCGTCCTATGGATTTTTCTTGTTGCTTATATTTTATCGTGTTTTTTTCGTGTGAACAAAACTATTAATGTACCTCCTACCAAATTACAAATAATTCACGTTACACAAGAAATTAAATGCACGCAAGTTTTTTTAATTCTGAATTTTAATTCTTTACTAATCTGCGTTTATTTATACTGTATAATTTTATATTGTTTTATTGTTTGCAATAATTGTTAATTGTCGAATTAACGCTGTTTCTTCGCTGGACTACGCGAAGAAGTCGGGAACGCGCGACATTCTCAAGTACAATCGAATAGCAACATAACGGAAGTGCATAACGTTTGTCATGAGAAATATAGTTCTAACAGTAAGCTCTAAGTTCAGGGGAGAGAATGCGAGTGTAAAAATGATTTACGCGACGAATATAAGATACTTTATCTTCAGTTTGTCGGCTATCTATTTATTGCAATCGTGCGGTTATAAATTGCGGCTGTTTTTATACACTTTTTTTTACGTGAGAAATAATTCCG
Organism: Tetramorium parvispinum; assembly: GCA_011638315.1. Taxonomy (NCBI): domain Eukaryota; kingdom Metazoa; phylum Arthropoda; class Insecta; order Hymenoptera; family Formicidae; genus Tetramorium; species Tetramorium parvispinum. Next base: position 13,456 of record VBVR01000967.1, on the reverse strand, counting down.
TGCAAAAAATAAACTTGAAATATGATCCCGGGAAATTCATATATACATATATATATACCTTTTTTCTTCAGAACATAGTTATTGACATCTGAAATTCAAATAATTCACGTTACACAACAAATTATAACAAATGTATGCAAGTTTTTTTGATTCTGAAAATCCTTTACCAATCTGCGTTTATCTATATACTGATATATTGTTTATACATTTTGCAGTTATCAAACAAAGGTAGATTGATTTATCGAAACTTATCGTATATAAATTAACTAAACTTATCAGATATCAGGGAGTTGTTGAGAGCTAACATAAGCTATGATTGTCAGGGGTATTCTAGATTTCTATGGATAGTCAATAGATCCATCTCACGGTACGATACGGACGCATCTCATCGTTATCAGTGTGTCTTTTACATTACAAATTCTTTCAAACAATAAATTTTAGAAGGATTAACGATGATAAATAAATAATTTTACAATTGATTAGAGAAGATACCATTTTCGGTCAGGTTGAATCTTGATAACATAATAATATTTCTATGTGAATTTTGCTTTTTCCAACTCAGCAACGACGCCGATTATTTGTCGATTTCAAAACACAATCTCTTTTTTGTAAATAAATAACATAAATTGTCATTCATTGCAACGATCGAAAAGTTCGACTCGGCTCAATTTCGACAGTCTACAAATTTTCCTCGCGGCCGTCGCTTCTCGCGCGGAATTAATTAAGGCAACTGTGGAAAGCAACTGCATGTCTGCAGATACATGTCGTTATTTATGAAATACGATCGTCTGACGACGGGGTTCAATTTCTCTTCAAGCGTCAGTAAACCACGGTTTACTCTACGACCAATTTCATAACTCTTGCGGTGAGCCTGGTTGATGCCTAGGCCAGGTATATTGCGCCGGCGTATACCCCGTCGCAGATTTGCTGGAGCATTCTCTCGTGAGAAGCGAGAGGACGTTGACTTGCGCTGACAGCAAGGCTGCGGTCGTATCTTGAAACACGGCGCCGCCGGGCGTCAGGGACGCAAAACGAGACGAGATTGAAATTCCGCAGATTTCGGAGCATCGCCGCGGTATTTTACTCCGATTTTACTCCTATTTTACAAAGGGAGACCCCGAGAAGACTCGCTTCCCCGAATCTTTGCTCAAGCGGCGGGACTCCGCGATTGCCTAATATTTGAGCGGCTCGGAAAGCCTCTTGTTTACCGAGCGCATCGCGCGGACGGTTTTTCCCCCCGTCGGAACGTGTCAGCGTCGGAAACCGCGGACCGCGGCCTCGCTCGTCGCGTTCGGCGCCGCGTTTATGCCGTTTCCTCGGGAATTAACATCGCTTAATTATACATGCGCGCACTTTTGCATATGTACACGGTGAGGACGGTCGCGGCGAGGGGGACCTGTTTTTTTTTTGTCGGCCGCGCAAGTATCCCAAGACCTATTCGTCTACCAAACAGAGGAGACGTGCATCCTTCGCGAGTGCGCTTTCCACACAAATCTCCACGTCGGATCTCCCTCTCGTACAGGCTCGCCTCCGACTTTCTGTAACCAACATTCCGCCCGTGTACATACACGCTCGTGCGCGCGACCGACCGCCCCATTCCGGTCCACCATCTTAACTCTTTCCTCTCTTCCCACCTTCGTTCGCTCGCGCGATGGTCTCTCCCACCCGGGTCCGGCTTCCACCATGGTCGTCGCTGCGAATCAGGATTGCGTCTCGACTCGCCGAGCGCGCCGAGACACGCAATCACATATCACGAACGAGATACGCCGAGTATCACGGGATAGATTAGGCCTGCCATTACGGAGACCCCGCTAATCCCATATTAAAAAGAGAGAGAGAGAGAGAGACTTCCAGCCGAGAGAAGCAGGATCGACCCGGCCGGTCTCGTCCCGATCGACCTGCAGATGGACACGTGACGGCAATGACAACTCGCGTTATGTCATTTCGCGCAGGACACGACGCGGTGCGTGACCCGGTCGACGCGAATTACGTAACGCATTTGCATTCCCACTTTGTCCTTTTCTTCCCTCCCCTCGCCGTCTCCCCCCCCCCCGAAGGCGTGGAGGACAGGGGACTCTTGCAGACGTCTCCTGATGCCGGGACCTTTGACCCACCGGCCTCCCCACCGCGAACCCGCAAACGTCGTAGTTTGACCGGTGCATTTACAATTTATGAGAGCCTCGCGTGCAACGTTTGATACGACCTTGTACACAACCGCGGCAGTTTTATACGCGGTTGCAACATCCCGTCGGCAAAAAGAAGAAGGAGAGAACGTACCGTCGCCGCGCCACTCTCGCCCCGCCGCGATTTCTCTTCTGCTCTCCTTTTCCTCTTTTTTTTTTCCCCCCTATTTTCTACTCCGTTTTCTCCGCACGGCGCGTGCCACGAGCGCGGCTCGAGCGCTATTCTGCATAGTGATGGTATTGGTGATAGTAGGTGATAGTATCGGTGGAATGCTCTCTCGTTCATTGAACCTTCGGCCTTCGTCCTTCGGAAAGACGTTGCCTTTTTCGTGCATCGGATGCGGAAGACGGCCGAGGATAAAATTAAACCCGTTTTGTCAATAGTATTTATAGATTGTTGTGTATGTGAGACGTATGTCGTTTCTTTCTAGAATTAATTTTTCTCGAAAATTAAGGAAGCAAGGCGAATTTTATATCCGCTCCGCAAACAAATTGAAGACTAATGTGAGCAATGCGACATTCTAAAACCAATCTTTTTAATTTGTTTGGTAATTATAAGGCCAGCTGATTTGTTTGATGTCGCTTCCTATTTTTGGATATTCTTTATCCAATTTCGTCTTTTAATGTCCATTTCTTACCAACGCAGATTAATCTGAGTTTAACTTACTTTTTATCCTGCTCTAGTTCCTGGAACTAGAAAGGGATAAAAAAATAAGTTAAATACCGTTAACCGAGATTAAAGTTAATCTAAGTTGGTCGAAATGGACACAAGTCACACAAAAATCCCTCGAATAGTCAAACGTAACGCGAGTGGTTCGAAAAAAAGACTAGCGACATTGACTATCGTTATCAAGGTAAACCTTTCATCTTTCGCAATTTTGCCGAAAACCAATTACATTCGCACGTCTTTCGAATTCGCGCGTCCCGACGCTCGTTTCACCGTTTAAGAATTCCGAAGGATATTCGCGGAGTCTCTCTTTTCCGTGCAGTTTGAAATAAGCGCACATCCTTCTCCCGCAAGCTTCCAAGAAAGTGGTGGGCTCTGTTTTTCGGTTAAGCTATTGCTGTCCGCGCCGCGCGTACAAAAAGGATCTCGCGTGCGCGCGCGCACGAGACGAAGGCCGGTCGAAGGAGCGATTTATATTTACGTAATGCCCGGTGAGAGAGAGATCCCTCTCTTTCGCATATTGCGCAACGGCTTTTCATCGTACGTACGTACGTGGCATCATTCGAAGACGCTTGATCGTGCTACGATGATGAAGCGTGGCTGCGACAGGAGGCACCTTGATCTGTTAACCCCGTGCGTCAAAGAACCTACCTATTATGTTTCTTGCACGAACATACGTCGTCGCGAAAACATAGCGCGCGAATAGATTCGAGCGCTATAAATATTCCAATACTCGTATCTCTTTGAATAAAATTAGGATTAGATTAGAAGTCGCAAATAGTCGTGCGAATTATGCGCTCGACTACTTCTCTGCGCGTTCAATTTCACTGCTTCGAGGGATTTTCGCGCGACTCAAAGAACGAGGGATTGGATAAAGGATAAGCAGGAAGTGATAGAATTCAGTCCAAGTTAATCCTACCAAAGCAATTATAAAAACGATTGGTTTAGAATAATATTAATAATGTTTTACAAATTTAATCGATTGTAACGGCACATTTTCAGATTTTTCATTGCTTCTGTAGTAATGCATAAGTGATTAAATTGATTTATTTACTTTTTTCCTTAATTTTTCTTCTTTTCAAAGATACAGTATACTTAATATCTACTAATTAAGTTTGCTATATCTTTTTAAAAAATACAGTATACTTAATTAGTAAAAATTAATTACCGGTATCTCTAAGCACGATAAGCCTGATCCGGATTGAAACGGGATTTACACAGAAAAAACATTAATTTCAAATCAACAATATTATTCTCATATATACGCAAAAATATAAAATCTTCTTTTAAGATGTTGATAATCTTAAACAGAAACAAAATTTCTTTATGTGAACAACTTATTGTCTGTATCTGTTTAAAATTATCAAAATCTTTAAAGAAGATTTTATATTTTTGCGTATATATAAGAATAATATTGTTGATTTAAAATTAATGTTTTTTCTGTGTACAGTGACTCGAACGTACCAACATCCAAATATCTATTCGCAAATCTCGCTTCGCAGCGCGATATAAGTATGATTGTAGGTTGTAGCGTAATCGCGCGACGTAAACTAACAAACAATAGATTTTAAACTAAAATCGAACACAAATAAGTACATAAAAAAAAGCTTATACGTGCGCGAAAGTCCGCGATAAGCTCGTTTCCGCGCGCGCGAGCTATGGCGGAAAATTATTTTCCGAAAATCATTTCGCCGTAATCGCTTTCGAGGCGCTAGGTATCATTATTACTCTGTTAGTATTAATAGCAACGGCAATTCCAAGACATTCTGCACATCGTCCGTGCATAATAATCATCGAAGACACGGCGGCACATACGATACTATCGTTCTATCGTGTGTTCTATCTATGTGTTCAGCTAATTTAGTACTTACGTGTGTTACCTGCATAAAAGATATGCGGGCTCAGCAAGGTCGAGGGGCTTTCGTACTTTGCCCATTCGTTCTTGCGCGAAGCGCGTCGTTAGACAGTCTCGGAATCGAAGCACGGCGTACTTTACGAGACCATTCCTGCGAGATTGAATCGAGGGCAATCAAAGGTCTCTCCTCTCTTCTTCGAAATTTAGTAAACAGAAATCTGCATAAAACTGAAATCAGAAGCGTCGCGCGTCGATCGATGTCCGGGACACGGAATCGGAATCGGATTGAGAATTTCTGCGGTTGATTCCTTCGACACTCGCTAAAGTCGAACATACATTTCTATATTTGCCGTGGCGATAATAATAATCTCGCGGGACGCGAGATTTCGCGGTGTAATTAACTAACTTTGAGAATCGCTGTCTCGAGGTAGCGTTTCGCAACGTTTCCTTCACTCGTGGCCCCTCTCATTCGGCTGCGCGATTTCTTTTCTCATTATTAGTTGAAGAAAAAAGAGGCTTGAATAGCCGGTGCGGCGATTTATGAATCTCTATTGTTTCTTTTTTTTTTTTCAACGTGCGAGATTCCGAGCCAATAGCCATAGAACTCTTGATCTCGTCATGTATTATGGAACTTTTCGGAATGAATTTCGATCGGAATTATTCCGTTTTCCTTGGAAAACACAATAGAAATCCAGGAAATAGCTAAACTAATTCAATTCATTTCAAAGGCGACTTTTACCGAGTTCTGATTAACACCTAACTGTTTTAATAATTATCAAAGTATGCAGGCTCGTGTTTGCTGGCAATTAAAGGGGGAAGATTGAGCGCAAACGAGCAATTAAACCAAAAAAAGGATGTTAGAGTTTATTATCACTTAGCTTTGTTATAATAAACTGTAACATTCTTTTTTTGATTTAATTGCTCGTTTGGGCTCAACAAAAAAAAGAATGTTAAAGTTTATTATTGCTCAGCTTTGTTATACTAAACTTCAACATTCTTCTTTTTGATTTAATTGCTCGTTTGGGCCCAACCTTCCCCCTTTAATTGCTTTTAATAATCTTGCAGGATTCCAACTGAAGCTGCAGTCGAAGAAGAAAATGCAAAATGAAGAATCATAAATGTGCCTATCAGCTTCAGTTGGATTCCTGCAAGATTACTAAAACAGTTAACCAGAACTTGATAAAAGTTCCATGACACATGTGTCCTGTCCGTGATTCGCCGTGCCAAGCTGTCGGGGCACTTGCAGCTGCCCCTACCGATATGCAATCGCCGGCAGCCGGTGGAAACGCACTGGTCCCGTCGCAGGCGCTCCCAGGCGTTAATATCGCTAATCGCGATGCATTATCGATGTACGAGCAGAGTTCTCGTTCGGGTCAGGTTCAAGGTGCTCGTGACCTTGACCGCGCTGTCGTAGACCCCGACCGTTCGGCTCCTCGCGTTTCGATCGAGAGGGAATCGCCCGGGTTTCGCTCGAGCGTAAATTTCGACAGCGTGGTATCAGCAAACAAAAGAAGGAAGAAATGAGCGCGCTACGACGACAAGCGGAACGTGTCTCTTCGTGTAATCATTGTCGGGATTCTTCTATTGAATCGTATAAATGTTTAACAACATTTGACGGTGACGCGGAAAAGTAACGAATACGATAACAAATGAGCGATAACGAGATGAGACGCCGAGATTTTTACTCGCGTCGAGTCCGCGTCCACGAAGACGTGGAGAACGCCGAGGCAGATACGCGAGAGATTCTCAAGATTGCGCAAAGACGCGGTCCCTCTACTATGAATCTTATCTCGCGAATGTTAGGACAGATGGGACCAACGCGGTCGCGCCAAGTGTCGTAAACGTTACAGTCGGCGCGTCGTTCGTTTTCCCCCTTTCGCAATATATTTTTCATAACATTTACTTTCGCGCGGCGGAGTGTTTCGACTTTTGAGCGCACGCTCGCTCTCTTTTCGTTCCTTTCTGCCTCGTGGCACCTCGGGACTCGCCTCGATAAGCACGGAAGCGAAAGCGTCCGTCGTCCCCGCTTTTGTTTCACGCGTGGCCCGATATCAGATAAAATTTTAAGTTGCGCCTCGCACGTGGAATATAATTGATATTTCGTCTTTTGCGCCGCATAGCAACAGCTCGCTTGCCGCCGCCGCGGTTTTTGCTTAGTGTCGCTCCTCATGACTCCGGCACGTTTCTTCTTGCAGGTGCTCGGCAGGCAGCAGTACATCGTGCGACCGTTGGTAATGGACGTGTCCAGGAACGAGAATCCAGCGATTGCCGGAAGTAGCGGAAACATTAGCGAGGCCGCGCTGGCACACGCGCCTGCCTTGACCGAACGAAACCTCCGGGAGTACGGAATTTCTCTGAAGGAGGCTATCGAAAAGGTGCCCCTTAGGTCTATGATAATGGAATGAATTTGAAAAATTCATTAGAAATTCTCTCTCTCTCTCTCTCGGGTTATGCCCTAAATAATGTGATTTTTTAAAAGACATTTTGAAATTAAAATAGAAACTTCCTTACATCTTAATCTTAAATATTTTCCGCTCTGATGATAAAAGTTTTTCAGTTTTGAGAGAATAAATCAAACTTTCTTTTATACCGCATTATTTATAGGATGACCTCCATATATATATATATAAATATTAAAAAGTTACATTGTGCTCCGGCTGTTAGAAATGCTCGAAGAATATAAATCTTCACTATTCATTAAGAGATTTCTTAAGGAAAAGTTAATAGAGAAGACAGTTTGCTTACTATTTATTATCTATTGAGAAATAAAGATATGAATATTTCATAAGTTTTCGATTAAAAGATAATCTCTTGAGCGAAATTTTAGAAAAAGTATTTTGTTTTATATCAAAAGAATGTAACGCCTTTGAATCAAGACATCAGTAGATTATATAAGAAGTTGCTGAAAATCTGAAAAATCGCAGAAATTTTGAAAGCTGGAATACCTTCAAATTACAAATGTTATCTTTCTTTTGAAGATATTTACACGTATATCGATAACACGCCGCTGATACTCCACGCGGTATAATCGTCAACAATATTCTCGAGAGATTGATTGATGTAATAACGATAAAATAATCTAATTGCACATCCAATAACGATGTTTTATTTTTGTTTCAAGTTTGAAACCTGGTGGAGCTCTGTACCTGGCGTAACTTCCGGTGTTAAGCCGCGATTTGTCGTGGACGGCCAGGCGCCGATGAGGCAATGCCTGCATCCGGAGGCTTGCAATAAGGACATCGTGCTACCGGAACATTACAACTATTTCCACGATCTCCGGAAGGATTTTGTAGAATGCTACTCGTCTCACGGGGAGTTAGCGACCCTCGGAGTGCAAGAGATGCTGCAATGTATCCTTTCGCGCTTATGTAAAAATTCGTCATCAGTCGAGCTGATTTCTTTGTATATGTTATCATTTCTTTTTACACATTTATATGTTATCATTTCTTTTTACACATTTACAAAAATATTTTTAATTTCTTCTTTCTCTGATTATAATATTATTTTTGACATCAATGCCACTGCATGCGACCAGCTAAATAGCGTTTATTCATACATGTATCAACGATATGATTTTTTAATATGAATTTTCCAATGTTCGATTTTATACGATATCAAGAAAATGGGTCAATTTATTGATAATTTTAGCTAACGATCTCTTTAACCCGTTGCTATTCTCGGATAATAGTTGCCCTCAACTAGGCTATCTATCACCTCTGAGATTAGATATTTGATTTCTTTACGGGAAGATTGGCTGTACGTTCGAATGAAATCTCACTCAGAATAGTCCGTACTCCGAAGCTATGTCAGTTAAGGAATCTCGGTATTGTATGGTAATGCCAGTGCACACGTCCTCGCCCATGGTGTATCGGTAACGGTGCTCGCCGCTGAATGATATGGCAGTCTCGTGTTCGAGCTTAAGCGGCGTAACGCTGACGCGAGCACGTTCAACGAAGAAATTCACCCACGTGTCTGTACTGCTTGTGAATTTCTACGTCGGGGACCTTCGCGTCGCGTGGCCGTCAGACGGCGCGAGGGAAGTCGACCCGTGACACTCGACGCCGATCCCTGACGACGCGACGGCATCGGTCGTCCCGAGCGGAGCCAGTAGCGAGTGGTCTCTGCGGTCGTACGGAGTACGTGTCGTGTCCGCCGCTGACATCCGCGATCGTGACGAATCTCCGTCCCTGCTCTGATTTCACGAGATACCTGAATTGTCGCAGATTGGATTAGAAAAGATCAAAGGAAGGGAGAGAAAATTGCACCGTAGAAGTCCCGCCGCATCGTCTCCTTCGTCCTGGGAGTGACGGACTCTTCCTAGACTCTACGCGTGCGCTTGAATTGCTTGGAATTAGAGCCGCGGACAGGTACGTTTTCATTCCACATCTGCCTGCGGGACCTGGTGTGGAAGGATAACTGTGGAAACATCTGGTTAATTGCACTCGAGGAGTCGTTTGAAAAATAAGATTCCGTTATCTATCGACCGCGCTTCAAGCTTGATACGGGGAGATAGTTTAATCCCGCATGTTCAACACGTAATTAAATCAATCAATCATGATTTTTTTATTTATAAAAGTGACGTTTTTGATTCAAGAATGTTGCGGTATTGTCCCGTCTTCATTTTATTCGCAGATGAAATTTATAATAATGCAGCCTCGCGCTCGCGATTCATTTCCTTCCCGTTCCACGATAACGTAAGTATGTTGTGCCGGATGCAATTCCATTTGTAATGGAGATTTGAATCGCAAAGTTTAGAGAGAGAGATTTCCTTTCTTTCCAAGAAGTCAGAGGTAATAAGAAGCTCATGAACGAGACGAGACGCCCGTCATCTCAAATCTGATCTCGATGCGGATTCACGTACCAGTCTTCCTTTTATATCCAGCATGCGTCGTGCCGTATCTACCTGGCACTAATAAAACAAGACCACCTGCGCCGTCTGAGACATATGTGTACGAATATGCACGTATGCATATCGATCGACTTACCGTTCACCTGTTTCAATGCGAGCTGCGTTCGAGATTAGCCGGACTTTGGTTTTCTATATTTCTCTCACGAACACGCGCACGCATACCTCGTGCAGATTCGCGATATTTGCACATTCGAGGTGGTTCGTTAAACCGAACGTTAAAACCGAAATTTCGTCGTAGATTTAGAGCTCTTTGCATTCGTCAATATTATACAAATATTATTTAAACATTAATTTAAAATTCTTTTAAAAATGTCTGAGCATTATGAACTTGTGATATCAGATTCATATGTTTTTGCTTCCTGTTTATCTAATTGATGTTATGTTAACGAAATCATTGACGTCTTTTTATTACTCCTATCTCGATTAAAGACTTTCGAAAGTGTCTCTTGACATGTCAGTTCCCGAGTGACGCTGATAAAAACAAATTATTAAATGTACATAAAATATTTATAATATTCTTTTCTTCTGTTTGAAGTTTAAAACAGAAAGAGAATTGTGAATGCAAAGGGCTACACGATTTCTGAAATATCCCCAATTTTTCCCATATCGAATTAGGAAGCCTGATCCTACATCTAATCATCGTTTCTAAGCAAAAGTGCGTAGCAGAATTAACATCTTCATAGTGGAAGAATCGACGAATCATTCAAGAATCGACGCGCACGAAATGTTTTTCCTCGTCTTTCTCAAGAGTGTCGAAGTGGAAGTTTTCCTCTGTTTCTTCTTTCGTGCCCCGAGCAGGGCACATTTTCTTATCGTTCGTTTGTGGAAAAGATCGTGAGCGAGGAAAAAGAAACGTCGCATTTTACAATCAATAACCAGATGACTTGAGAAAACCTCCTCGAGGCGATGCCGTCTTATCGGGACGCGGTTTAAAGGTCAGCTTCTCCGATGAAGATATCGGTAACAGGCCAGTGATGAACGTCACGTGCATGTATATATATATGTATTATATTTCTTTCCTCGTTTTTTTGACGACCTTATTTTCTGATTAAGTGCTCGATACAAATCTCTACGTGATACAAATCTCTGTACTGTCGTACGTATTACGAGACCGTCCATTCGCTTGTAATTTGTAAAACACAGGATATGCAACGTTCTCGTTTCTTTGGTTGTTTAGGCTTTCTCGATAAACTTCATTTACCAAAGCGTATTGTTTACCAATTCGCCGTTTTTCCACTTGTTCGCCTAGCACGATTGAAGTTTCAAACTCGCGTTCTTGCGAGAAAATCTATCTCGAAATACAAAAAATTTATCTTGTATGTATTGTTAATATACTCTCTCTTTCTCTTTCATTATCGTTATGTAAGGTCTGTATAAGGTCGCTAAGGTCACATGCAAAGTGGCATCGATGTCATTTATAATCAGAGTGCACGAAAAAAGGCACCGCATAAAAGATACGCATAAAAGAATATATTATAAATATAATAAATTATTATTAAGTATTTATATTCTCAGATTACTTCAAAGTCTTATGTCTTTCCAGATTGCGTCTTTGTATTCTCTTATATGTTATTTAAAAGAAGGCGAAGTTTCAAGTTTTTACGTTTCTCCAACAACTACTCGATTATTCATCTTCTTTTTTTTTCACCGTAAGTTTCATGAAATGTCGCTTGTACAGTTTGACAACTAGAAAAGAAACACGTGAGACACGACTGAAAATAAAAACAACATCGATTCTGGAGGTAGAACAAGTTGTCATAATGACGTTGTAATAATGGCTTGAAATTAATTTTTGATGAATAAAATCATGATGAAATCATCATGACGTCATTATGAGGTTTATGTTCTTGTTATGAATACTGTTTCTGGTAAATTTGAGTCAGCATAAGCATTGTACGAAGATCACGAGAGCTCTGATTTGGAGTCGCGTCACAAACTTCGCCTTTCTTACGGGACTTGTCGGGAGCGCGGACGAGTCGTTTCACCTGTCAGCTTGCGTTATCAGAATCGATTTTATCGTTCACCCGAACAGATTTCTCCTTGACAGTTAAAAATCAGATTTCGGACTGCCGCCGGATACCGACAATGATTTTCATGTCAAAGAGATACAGGACATGATCAGCGTGATACAAAGGATGCTCAAGGATGGTAAGCCAATAAATATCGGGAATATTGCAGTTGTAGTATGCATATCTACTGTCGTGATGGGAACGTTTAGGAAAAATGTATCGAAATTTCTGAAAAAAAAAGAAGACAGATTCAAGTCCATGCAATCCAAAAATTACCAATCTTATCAAGCTTCTGGAAATGGAAGGGGAAGGTCTCGTACTTAATCCTTAAAATGTTGGACTCAGCAGCGCGTATCTCTCTTTCTCGTTTCTATCTTTCTCTCTTTCTCTCTCGCGAGAGATAAGAACTCCGATGCATGTACACACGCACAGTATAGCGTTTCTATACGCATTTCTCCAAATAATATGCAATATGTTTACGACAACGAGATGGCCTTGGAGGTCGCGATTGCGCCGCTAATTAAGTCGCTCTCGTCGAAGAGTCACTCTTCTCCTCGAGTGCACTCCGGAGAAGTTCGCCAATCTCACGAGGAAACGTTGTGTTCTCTTGAAATCTCACTCTGGTGCATTGGACAAAATTCCTTCGAGATTGGTGCTCTTTGTTAGACCAACATCTCATACACACAAACGCATATTCTCTTTCTCAAGTCGCAAGTGATCGCAGGTCAAGCCACGCGCAACATTCTAAACAGCGTAACGGCTCTCTTATCACAGTGACGCTCAACCTGCGGAAAATTACAGTTCACACACGCGCGATTAACGCGTGCTGTCGCGATAATACATGCGCAAGAGGAAAGAGGAGGAAGACGAGTTGCGCTTTTGATATCTCTCCATCTTTCAGTGTACCCTCTTGGCGGAACGTTGCGCGTTTAGCGCGAACCACAACTATAGCTGAACTACATTCGAAAGCTTCTGTACAATCGAGTCTAAAATTTTTATTCTAAACGTCACGGTATTCACGGATTCATGTAGCATAACAATTTGAGAGAATATCTGTAAAATGTATAATTCTTGGTTCCGGCGAAATTATAAGATAAGAGGAATATTCTTTTTTTTTTCATTTGGGAAACTTTTGTATTTAATGAAATATCATGTGGATAGAATATTTTTGGCGAGCGACATTCAGTTTTTCTTGTCGCAGTCTTTCAGTTTGTTTAAATACTCATCTCGAGAATTTCAGACAAGTGCAAAGCCACTCGGGATAAACGGCGATTGATTCGCTTTACGCGCATTCCGCAGGAAAACGAATTTCTACTTGTCGACAACGCAGATTTCGCTGAGGCCGAATCGAATGATCGTTTCGCGCAGGTATGAGAAATCGGAGATTAACTGGCGGATATAGGGTTACGGAAAGGAAATGCATAAGCGCAAGTTTAGAAGACATTGCGTATTGTTATCGATACACGGTCTTAGGTTTGCGAAGCAATCTGAGTCATTTTTTTTCTTCTTATTAAGATTTCGATCTCTCGTACGTGGCCGATTACGGCTTGCGAATTATCATTACGTGCGAACGTAATATTTTCGAGTATTGAGAAAGATGAAACACTTGTCTTCTCGATCGAGCTTTTATTCAGGCAAGCGAGATTATACACTGAGAGAAAAAAATAGTTGGATTAACTATAATTTAACTATATTTTATAGTTAATTTTAGCCTCAAACATATTTTTATAGTTATTCTAACTATGCAAAATATGGTTCGTTTAACATTATATTAAAGTCCTTGTAATTATAATATTGGTCCATGCAACTTATAAAATGGTTGTCATAAACTAA